>JABUQX010001187.1:35000-65000 GCA_015478945.1 Trachelipus rathkii
AGCAGATCACTATTCACCTGCCTGTTCTGACTGATGACAGGTTTTGGTTTCTATTTTATATCTGGAAGCGAGGTCTGAATTAGATAAAAACATAAGCTCAGCATATATATTTAGTATGTTTAAAATAATAAGCTGGCTTCAAGATATAGAGAATAACGGTCACTTAGCATAAATTCTAATCTGCTCAAGGTTTTGGTTGCGAAAATTCCAACTATTGCACAGTGTAACACTATGGCTTGGAACGTAGAGGTGATATAATATATTGGACTTTAAGATAAAGAATAGTCATCGGACGGGAGAGAGAGATATTAGTTTTTTGGCGCCTTAGTAGGGTCGCTCGGGAGATTATTGGACTACTTACTCACTATCACCACCAGGTGAGCCGGAGCCTCCGTCACATCCTCGGAGAGATACTTTTGATAAGTGATTTCCGATTCTATCCCTATATCCGACAATAATAATGTAAGTAGTCCTGATCCCCTTAAAATAATGAGCAACCATGTTGTGATGTAAAAATCAATATGCATAAAATTTAAATTCCAAATGAATTGACGTAGGTTCATACCCTAATTCCATGTGTTAACCGTTATTATATCAAGAAATTAATTTAGAAGAATATCAATTAAGAATTAAAATATACAGTATCACCAATGCCTATAATCATATAAAAACATGCTATATACATGCAATAAGATCAGGGCAAGTGCCTCAGTTCATTACGACTCTCTTGGAGATTAGGGCTTAGTCAGTCACAGCCTGCTTATCTAGTTTACATCTAACAGATCTGCGTCTTCTGCAGGATTTGGATTTCTCTAAATACGAATTGAAAGGAAAAATACTTGAAGAATTAATGATCTTTATATAAAAACTTTTGCTGTTTATCTTCCGAAAATGGTTTAAATAAGTGAAAGTCACTCTAAATATTAATCAATAACAAGTGGTGAAAGTACTTGAAACCTGCCGTTAAATTCATCTGTTCGTATTATTAAATCCTGCTGACACTTTTTAATCCAGTACAGGGCCCACATGCGTAAAGTTTTTTCGGTGAGTCGACATCGTGTACGTGATGGAGGTTAAACTCCTCACTAGTGAGGGATCCAGACGGCTGTTGAACCCGTGAGGGTGAATACCCTTGTGCGGCGTAACTGGGGAAATGAGCATTATACTAAGTCAAAAGACGTAAATGACATAAGAGAAGGAATTGCTACATAGATATATAAGCTCTAAGTGCACATCGATTTTCACTCGAGGACTCAATGCTGGCAAAAGAATTAAACTCCTCGTAGCTCCGATGAGACATGAGAGAATATAAATATTATTGATCATAGTCAAAGGGAGATGTTGGACAGGATATAAAGCAAACATGAATATATACAAGACACCAGATAGATTGAATGATAGACACTCGTTGCATTCATTTAGCAAAGAAAATGTGGTCTTCATATCAATGATAATGTGCCATTCTAAATCGTCTGAGTCTCATTAGTGTGAGTATAGAGTTTCCTCGAATTACTGTCCTGAACACTCGGGTGGACCAGTTGATCGATATTATTAATATGGCGATACATTATATTGTAAAAGAGCCATCAAGACACGAGCATTATAATTCCAGCATTATGTCTCAAGGATTGTGCGCGTTCAACAACACTCGCAATGTTGGGCCTGGAAAGAAAATGTCGGTCTCTCATTTTATTTTATGTGGGTTTGACAAGAACAAGTTGCTGCATCTCGAGTGAGTTAATAGCAGAACAGTCTCATCCGTATGTCACGAGACTCACGAAGATATTAATCATTCAACGTACAAGTCTAGGAGGAGTATAACTTGTTCTGCATCCGAATAAAAAGGCAAATCTATGCAAAGAAAGACTATAAGAAGGTCATTTATATGGCTACTTATAAGAGAGTGTAGTATGATAGAACCAAATAACAATATTGCAAACCCTATGCAATCCCGAGTAACGTATGGAGCATCATGAAGGATAGACTAATTACTTCCATCAGACCCAATCTATTAAAGAGACCATAATGGCCATCTAATTATTTACCAAATAGTACTTGAGTAATGTTAAACGTGTAAGATTGGGTATTTTCAAAGGACATATCAGTTTATAGTAGAGCCGCGTGTCTCATTTTGTATGGCCACATGACACAAATGTAGCTCCTCTAGGGGATAAAAACTCGGAAACGATTCCTTTTTAAGGGTGTCTACGATTCTCCTATATCTCGGAGAATATCCACTCCTAATATCTGACAGACTCGCTGCCTAATATATATAGTTTTCCATCAACGATTACCGGTTACCTTTCCTTCACTCATTTATCTATTATACTAGCCTATTTATACCGAGTGAGTTCATTATTCTCATTTCTATTTTCTGAGCTAGGGATCCCTCACCTCACCTCCGGGAGTCCCTTAGGATATCTCACGAGACTTAACCTACATTACTCCTTCCTCTCAGTTTACCTCCCTTATGATCTCCATTATATTCAATCACCTACTTACTATCACGGTCAATTTTCCTATTTTTTTGGGGTGAGCTCAGGCACCTATACCTTATCCGGAGGTGATGTACGGCTGAGTGACTAGTTATCACGCTGATTAGGATATATCATGATTTTTGAGTGAGAGTGGTACTGAAATAAACCTTATCATAAACCTAATCATAAAGAGAGCCTTTACCGTATATATATATATATATATATATATATTATAATTATATATTAATATTAAATATATATTAATAATATTATATTAATATATAATATATATATATATATATATATATATATATTAATTATATATATAAATCATAATATATATATATATATATAATATAATTTATAATTAATATATATTATATATATTATATATATATATATATAATTATTATAATTAATATATTTATTATATATATTACGCAAGAAAACGACAGAGGCGCATTTAAACTCGGCCACATACTACAAAGATATATCAACTGAATTTAAAATAATAGTGATGATTTCCTTTCGAATATACTTTTCAATGTAATAAGTCAACCAGAGCACGTAGAAAGACGATTTAAAAGTCGATTTGGGGAAAAAACATCGATAAATCGATTTGAACCATCAAAAATGATCTGATCATTTAAATCCTTCCAGGAATCAAAAAGCCCCCTTTGGGGGGCTATGCCCTTGAGTTCAGGTTCAAAACCTCCGAAATCGGTCTTCCAGAGCTTAAAATCGGTCTAACCGACCTTGAAAACTCTAACCTTGACACGTCAAGCTTGAAAAACCAAATGTTGCAAAATGTTGCTTTACAACATTTGCAACTTCCGGATTTCATTTTGGCTGTCGATCGTACACCTTATACTACTTGAACTAGTTGGGAGCTGCACCAATTGCTCAAAGTCATTAAGAACAGAGAAATGGTAGGCATGTTCACCAGCTGTATCTTGAGAACCAGAGGAAAGCCACTGGTGGTGGTAAACTTTGAAATCACCGAAAATTATTTCTGAGAAAGGAGAAGAAGGGAAAATGGGCTTCATTTTGAAGTTTCGATAGTCAAAGAATTTAAGATAGTCTTTAGAATTAGGTGAGGTGAGAAATCGACACAATTGATGGATTTAGTTGTAGATTGACATGAGAGCTGAAACAATAGATTATTAGAAAATTCAGAAGACTCCAAATTAAGGATAGAGATAGAGAGGATAGAGAGAGAGTGGGAAGGAAGAGAGTAGGGATTGATGTCAATCCACCCAGACACGTGAGTTTCGGTTAAGAACATTAGGTGAGATTTAAAAGAAGAGAGGTGGTGTTCGACAAAGTGGAAATTAGAGGAAAGGACGCGAAATTTCGGAAATTAATGAAGAAAGAAGATTGTGCACCAGGACAAATCGGCAATTTTGTGATTGTCCCGGACCCGGTCCCACCACCGGAGGCCGTCCACTACAGAGTGACGATATGGGAAGGGTGGATGAGGGCTCTACTTCGAAGCTGCTTTTCGTGGCTTCACCGTGGCTAATTGTGTCGTTGCCATTTTAATTAATTTTTTGAAATAAGTATTGCGTAAGAGTGTTCATGATGTGTGAATAAAACGAGTCTACTCCTGTGTAGCAAGGTTGGGTAAAATGTTCAGTAATAGAGTGGGGACCCTTGATATAAAGAAGTTATTTTGCAAAAAAAAAAAAAAGAAAAAATAACTAAAAGAAAACGAGCATTATGATGTTTGTAAAGGATTGATCGTGTCAATAATGTTAACGTCGTGCGCTAGAGCAGGAAGATGGATCAGAGTCGCCTCATGAATTATACCATATAGTTATAATATAGGTAGTATAGTATGTAGTATAGTAGTATATATTATATATATATATATAGTATATAATAGTATAGTATATTATAGTAGTATAGTAGTATAGGTAGTAGTAGTATAGAATATATATTAGTATATAGTAGTAATATATATATGCAGGTAGGGGTAGTATATATAGACTTATAAAGTAATATATATGTAGTATATTATGTTGATGGTATATATGAGTATAGTATATAGTGTACCGGTACTACTAGTATAATATAGGTATATATAATGTATATATAGTATATATATTAGGTATATTATATATATAGTAGTAAGTATATAGAAATTATATATATATAGTATATGTAGATAGGTATATGTAGGTACTATAGTATAGATTTCAGGGTATTTATATATATAGTTATATAGGTATGATTATTAACGGTATATATGAATAGGGTGATAGTATATAGCCTATTGTAGTTACAAAAATGATCTAAATTCTTGAACTAATTATATTCGATTAAGGACGATTCCAATATACTACTCATTAGTTATATATATAGTATTCATATATATATACTATATGATTGTATGTATAGTATATATATATATAGTATATATATAATATATAGTTAATTTTGATAGTAAATATATATATAGTGTAGTATATTTAGTATAAATATATAGGTAGTAGTAGATACTATATAAGTATAAGTATAAATATACTATAAGTATATATAGTATAGTTATATAAGTACTGTATAGTATATACTTATATATATATATATATGATATATATATATGATAATTATAGGTATAATGGCAGGACGGAAGCTATTATAATCATTTTCAAAGTCTTTTTAACATGGATATCTTATTTACAGTGTATTAAACGCAACTATATGAATCACAAAAATACATTTGCCAGTTCAATTGTGTGGTACGAATTTAATCGGCAACTCCGATAATTGAAGACGTGCCGATGTGTCAAGGCATTGGATAATTGATGACTTTTTTTTTATATCATGATGGAACAACATAATATCATATAACCTTAACTGCAGGATTAAGAAAAAAAAAACACATGTATTGCATCGTTCCTAATGATAGACAGAAATAGTCTGCTTTACAGTATACGTAATAGAGACGAGGATTTCTAAAAGGAATTAAGAAAGGATACGAAGCCGCTTAGCATATTTTATGTAAGCAATTTTGAAATTTTGGCTATATTGTGCAAGTGTTCTTGAGCAAATAAACTGTAAAAAAATTAAAGTTAAGCAGTAAAATATTGAAATTAAAAAGAAAAAAAGAGATGTTGGTGAAAAAAAAGAATGTTCGAGAAATGTGAGGTTAGCGTCGTAAGAGCAAAGTTGTGGAATGTAGAAATGAATATGAGAGAAATAAACCTCGTAAGTGTAAAGACGCAGCATATATCAATAGATATATTTAAACTAGTAAGTAGTATATATATAATTACTATATACTATATATAGTATATAATATAAGTATAATTATATAATATATATATATATTATATATATATAGGTATAGTATATATAATATAATATATATATAGTAGTATATAATGTGAACTGATAATATATGATATAATATATATATTATAATATATTATAGTATATATATACTGATAGTATTAAGTAGCTACTAGTAGGTAGTATATACGTAGCTGATGATCTAGTAGTGTATAGTATAGTTATAGTATATATTATATATATATAATAATAGTGATAGAATATTCAAATAATAGTAATAGTACATATATATAAGGGAGCGATGATATAGGTATATATATAGTGTAAGATAGTATGATATATATATGATTATATTACTATATAGTTGGATATATATAGTATAATTATATATATAGTAGTATAATATATATAATATGATATTAAGTGATATTAAAACCTATAATAGCTATTATTATTATATTATATATATATATTATGGATATTGTATTGTTAATGATTATTATATATAGTACAAGTGTTATAGCATGATATGAGCTTATGATATATTAGGATACTTATAATATATTGATATATATATAGTATATGCTTACTATATATACGTATGATATATATATAATACTGTAATAGTATTATTAAGTATATACTATGAGTGAGTATACAGAGGCGGGTTCAGGGAGTGTGTGTGTTGTGGTCCGTGTTCTCGTAAGAAAGACCCGCCAAGGAAGAAATTTATCTAGGGATTCAAATAAGACACTGTGTGAAAACAGAAAAGATTTTTTTTTTGTTTGTTCTAGAATTTTTTTAGATGTTTTCTTATTGGTCAGGTTTTTTTATGCAAGATTTGGATGCGGCAAATATATTTTTAGTTTTTCCTCGGCAGGCAGCTGCGACCGGTTTTTTTTTGTGTTGTCGCGACCGTGGTGCAGGGAAGAAAGGGTTTTAATTTATTGGCTAGTGCGGTCATTTTGTAATGGTGGTTACACGTTACTGTCGAATAAAAAATAATTCGTGTTCGCGATTTTTTTATTGTTTGTTTTATTCATTTTGTAATAACAGAAACGACAGAGATTATGGTTGTTAGTTTTCTGCTCGGAGTGCATGCGAACAGTGTTCTGTGGTTATCGAAGGCAAGTAAGGTATTCGTGTATGTTGCAGTCTTGGCTCTCATTTGTATTGTGGGTTAAAAAGTACTCTGGTCCTGCCGCGAACGTAACACAAACTAAAGGACGGGCCCTGTGGGACGGTCGACTGCTATGAGAAAAGATAAAAATATTTGAATCTGCAATAAAAAAGCTGAATGAGAACAATAAAAAAATCGAGAGGGAGAGAATTTATTTTTTTTTTGTTTTTTTTTTTTTTTTTTTTTTTTTTTTGGTGTAACGGTAGGAAATATAAATGAGATTGCATATATATATACAATAAGATACCGTTGCCTTGCCGGGCGTAAAGCACCAAAAATTGTAAATACTAGAGAAAAACTAAAAAATATATTTGGAATCTGCATGAAAACTGAAGTGAAAAACAAATATAAAAAATCAATTAGACAGGGAAATTTTTTTTTTGTTTTTTTTTTTTTGTAAACGGTGGGGGGATTGCAGTATGCCAATATGAAATAGCTTTAGCCTGCCGTCGGGAACACAAGAAAACGGGTCGATGCTAAGGAGGAAAAAAAAACTAAAAACATATTTTGGAATCTTGGCGATAATGTATAAGACTAAATTGATGAAGGACAAATGAAGAAAAGAAAGACAGAGGTGGATAGAAAGCCAGAAGAATTTTTTGTTTTTTTTGCAAACCTCTGGTATTTCCTAACATAAACGGTGTACATATCCCTGTCGATGCAGAGAGAAGAACCTAAAAACATAATTTGGAAATCTACAAAATAAAAACGGAAATAAGAAAACAAGAGAAAAACAAATAAAAAGCAGCATTTTCTTTGTGTTACATAGTGGTAATTTTTGATAAACATATGAATCTGGCTAACATTGTTTAATTTTTAAAAAGATAATATAGTAGTAGTTGTAATGTTTATGAAAACAAATAAAGAGTAATTTTGTAGAAGTAGGAATGTGAAAGAAAAGATGATATAGTTTGTGATGCCACTTGGTGATTTTATTAGGTCTTAAGTTGGCTAGAAGCGGAGAAGGCAATGTATGGAGATCTCTAGCGGAGGTATGTTACGGGGAGCAGTGTAGAGGGTGAGCGATGGGGGTCGAGGTTGAACGGTTGGAAAGTGATAGAATAGTGAGACTGCGTTGCTGATTAGGGGCAACGCGGATAATGATGGGTGGCAGAAAGCGTATGAAAACGAAAAGTTTTAGCAAGTGTTTGGGGCTGTCGAAAATATCCCCAAGAACTGGGGGGCGTTATATGTTCCGAGTGATGCCTGGGTTGTTCACGATCCATTTGGTTGAAGTAGCAGTACAGCATTAGGAAAACTTTATGGCAGCAGCATAATGCAATTTGAGGATAGCGGTGTGTTGGGGGGAATTGCCGAAGTGCAAGGTGGACTGGTAATGATGTTTAGATTAGAAAAAGCTAGGACGAAGGACTTTCCCAGGACGATCAAAATTGGACAGAAACACTTCAACACGGAAAGTGGTTCGCGGTGGTTGGGCGTAATAGAAGTTGTTGGTGTGAAGAAAGTTACGGATTGGATTGGTTACGGTTCTAGATAAAGATTTTAAAGAGGCATTGTTGTTGAGAAGCGGCTTTAGAGGGAGGCTTGAGGATGGATCAAGATAGGTGATTAAAGCCGTTGAAAAGAAAAAGAACACCTAGTGTGGAATCGGACTGTGGGTGATGAGTGCGAGACCGCAAATTTTGTTTAACAGGGAGTGTTATTTATGGACTTCGAAACTCTTATTTTGCCTACCTCCTGTCATTATGGTAGCTGCGCATGCCACATTGCAGAGTCGTCCATAAGTAGGTGCTGGTGGGTGAGGGGCTTGGTTTGTGGGTTTGACTGGAGCAGGTGAAGGGGGAGCTGGTGTGGTGTTCTTCGTTGTAGGTTAATGTTCATCGTTAAACTATTATTGAATGGTGTTGTGTTGAAAGAGTTTTCATGGTAAATCATCGATGAAGGACGGATTCTTGCAAAGACATTGTGATGGAAGTAACTTTCGTTAAGGGAAGTTGCGTTCTTTTATTTTAATGGAATTTTTCAACTTAGTTTAGGGTGAAACGATAGGTTGCGTGAGCGCAGTCTTGGATAGATTAGGCTGTTACAAATGCATTTGGTAATAGTCAGACATGCATGTTCCATCAAGTGGTCTAAGTTAAAAAAGTTTTAGGAGGAAGATGTTTGGTAAAGTAAATTTGATTTGTACGAAGTCGTTAGTTTGTGGGTGAGGTTGTCAAGGATAGAAAGATGGCCGTTCTACGGCGGAACAAGGCTTCAAAAGTTAGAGGACCTTACTGGTTTTCCGAACGTGCTACCGGAAGAAAGCTGGACTGATGTCCTAAGTGGTGCGATCAGCAGGCACAGGCAATATAAACTGGTAGGAAGGTTTATTACAAATCATTTGGTGTGCGTTAAGAGATCAGGGGAACATTGAAGAATTTTGTTTATGTAAATAAAATTTGATTAATGTGTTGTTGTTATTTTGAAAAAAATATGCCTAACTGGTATAGAATTATTATTATTTTTACTGATAGGATAAGTATAGTCAGGTGACGTACTATAGGTGTATACAGTATATATGAATAGTAGTATATAGTAGTAGTAGTTGTATATTAGTGATATATATATAGTATTAGTAGTAGTCAGTACTATGAAATATATAGTTATTATATATAGTAGTATATAGTATAGTATAGTATTACAAATAAGAATAATAGTAATATTAATATATAGGTAGCTATATGAGCTATATAGTAGTATATGATATAGATAATATACGGCATATATATATATATATATTAGTATTATGTAAGTAGATAAGGTAGATATATATATATAGTATATAGTAATATATATAGTAAGTAGATATAGAAATATAGTGTAGTATATAGTATAGTATAGTCGAGTCGGCGGGCTCGGTGGTCAAGAATTCTTGAGGTAGGCCAAGGTCGAATATGATATAAGTATATATAGTATATATATGTATAGTATGTATAGTATATATATAATATATGATATTATATATAGGTATATATATAATATATAGTATATATATATCATATAATAGTATAGGTATAGTGGGGGCCTAAGCAGAAACACTCAGGAAAAAGAAAATTCATGTTTTTTGTGTGAATGAAACCCTGTTAGAAAGTCGAATACGAATATCAATATTGCTTGGTAACCAAAACTATTTCTTTTCAGGTCAACTTGTTATTAAGAAGTGGACAAATATAAGAGACCAACCAAAATCAAGTAAAGAATAAATGTAATATTTAATAACTAATCCATGAAAAGCGTTTATTATTTACTAAAACGGTGTGTGGGGTGGTGCGCCAACCTCCCACACAGACGCGGAAGACAGTTCTGCATTAGAGTGAACTATGAAAGATAAAACTATTGTCTCGCCAAGGCAAATTAGCTGTACTGAAGCGCCAGGATGGAGTCTGACTTAGAGCCGGAGTATGGGCGGACTGACTGGTTCGCGGGGGAAGACGATGAGGTCAATTGAGTGTCTTCCAGTAAGAGAAATTATGGTATTAGGAAATAAGGTCGGTATAGGGAAATCGGGGAAGAGTGCTCAAGTGAGCCTTCGAAGCAATCCATATATTTATTATACGTATATGATATTATAGCGTAGAGTATACTACTAGATAGTAGTATGATATAGATAGTAATATATTACAATGTAGTTATCGTAGTATAATATAAATGTAGTATATAGTAGTATGATAGTTTTTGAGATATAGATGCGCTGAGACCTTTTTAATAGTGTCTCTTTGGGTTCACGCTAAGGCAAGTGAGGCGTTTGCCTACTCTGCCTACGCGGTGCCGAGGCTAAAAGCCTGCCACCTGCGTGAATATATTAATAGTATATTATACTAGCCATAGTATAGGTATCAGTAGTATATATTATAGTTATATAGGTAGTTATAATGATAAATACTATATAGTATATGATAAGGGTAGTATATATATAATACTGATTATTCTTATATATAGATATATATAATATGTATATATATAGATATGAGTATATATAGATATAATAATAGTATATAGTATATATAGTAGTATATATATATATTGGTATATAGATATACGTATTATAGATTGTATGAGTATAGTTATAGTGAGTATATATATGATATATATCATATATATATTAAGTAGTATAGGATGATATATATATATTAATATATGTAATAAATAGGAGCTATTTAGTATAAGTATATATTAGTATTAGGTATATATATATTAATAGAGTATTATATAGTATATAGTATAGTATTAATAGTATGTTATATATACTATATAGTATAGTATAGGTAGGTATATATATTATATATATATATATGGTATATAGTATTAATATATTATATATTATAGTGTTATAATAATATATATATTAGTGTGATATATAGTAGGATAGTATATAGGGTATATATAACTTGTTTGCTGTTTCTATCAAAAAAAAGAGCAAAAGAAGTATTCTGGCTACGGACCTGTTTGTAAGTTATATATATATATATAGATATAGTATATATAATATAGTTAGATAGAGGTATTATATGATGATATATATATATATATATAGTATAATATATTATAATAGTTAAGTATATAACTATTATATATATATATAATAGTATATATAGTATATATATATAGTAGTATAGTATATATAGTATAATATTTGTCTTAATTGCTTATTTATTTTTTTCTTCTGAGATTCGGCAAAAACGGCCTTGCGAAGGTACGCAGGGCATGGAAACGACTTGAACCGATTGTCACGAACCAGAATTATATACCTCGCTGTAGGTTATATGGGTAATAGGTTATTATCTATATATATAGGTGGATATGATAGTTATATATATAGTAGTATAGTATATTATATATGTAGCTGATAAACTAGATAGTTAATAAACATCTTTGAAACATACTGACAGGGCTTTTCGACCCTCATACTTACTAAAGAAAATACACCCTGGATTATCAGAACCCATCCCTTATGGAGGAGGACATGAGAGAGCATATATTGGCTGGCTAAGAGTTATATATTACAGGCATACATAGCATATATATATACATACAGTGAAAAATATGGTTATTACATACATACATATTACATATAGGCTATATATTAAGGCTATATATATATATATATGAAAACAGAGACTCCAAAAAATCTATCGACCCAACTTAGAAGATTTTGGAGCATTTTGATTGGTGAAACTGGCAATAACGAATGACGAATGATCGAGAAAAGAATGGTGTGGTTGAATGACTCAAAAACTAAGTTCTTTTTTTTTTTCTTTTTTCTGACATAATCTTCCACACACACTCACACCTGGAAAACACACATACAAAACCCTGTCTACTATTAAACATTCTTGTTGTTCTTTTAGACCCGTTTTCTTCGAAGGATTATTTTTGACTAAACACGAAACAAACTTATTGAGTCTTCACACAACAAATAGCTTCCTCAAAGATATCGTTCACCTTGCAAGGATGGAACTTCATACTTGAAAGGCTTCAACTTAAACAACCTTTTCGAAAGCAGTGAAGTCTAGAGTCTTTGTCTTATCAAATTATTTTGATTTCTCCGACTTCTGTCCACAAATGCTCGCACCCTAATTTTCTTTGAATCCGGCTCCACAGTATCAACACAACTACATTGTTCTCTCGAACTCTAGCTACGCACCTTCTTTGAGCAGAGGGTAGTACACGTCCTTTCACAAGTTTCTGTCCTTCTTTTAGCCTCCGACCCCAGACGTAGCCGTTGTGCTCATTCTTCACATACCTAATTGCAAGTCTGAACTCTTCTCCTGCTCCTACCTCTCTTTCAGTTTTTGTCTTACATTTTAAGTGATGTATATTCAGTGAAGTTGATTGCTTGAATTTTGAGATTTTGTCTTTCTCACACCTCAAGTGCATTTTGAGGATTTTCAGCCTTTTAATTCCTCCTCATAGAATACATATAAAGAAAGAGCATATATACATATAGTTATTACATATATATATATATATATATACACATATATATTATTATATATATATATACACATATGCTACATATACATATACATAGTTTACATATACATATACATACATATGAGAAGGTTACAAACATACATATATTGTTGTTATTATTATTACATATAGGATATACATACACAGAACCACATATTATACATATTATTATATACATATATATATATATATATATATATAGAGATATTGTTACATATTGCTGTTACACAATATATATATACATATATATTTAGTTAGTTGAATAAATGTCAGGCTCTATAGCTATCACAGATCATTGAAAATCTATATTCCCTCTTACGCAATGCAAAACAATAGTTCAGTATTAAAAGAATTTTGCTGACGTTTGTTGATAGAGTTGAACTCTTTTCTTTCCTGTTAATTCGTGTGCGTCCCTGTTGGTCTTGAAACCCGACCTCCACCTGCTCCTTTACTTTGTTATCGACGCTTCGACGATTTTCGACCTCGACGCTTTAAAGGATTTAACTTTTTCCACGCCGACGTAATCTGTAATCCCAATTCTGGCATTTTGACTTTGTGCGCCGACGGTTTTGTTGACGATGTTTTGCAGGGTCGCTAACGAGAATTTAATCATTTAAACTCAACCTTAGCATTCTCTTCTCTCTCTCTCTCTCTCTCTCTCTCTTCTTCTTTTCTTCCTCTGTGCAACGATTTTGATCTGAATGATTAATTAAATATCTTTGAACTTAGATCATTAACAACGGTTAAGCAGTTATTCTAAAGAAGCATGGGAATTCCGTTGAGATTTTTTTCTTCCGATAGTTACCCAGTTATACAGGTCTTATTCGCCCCTTGCAGTAAGGAGGCAATTGTTCCCAACATTCTAAGCAGTATAACTGTCCTCTACTTTTCTAACCCTTTTGACAAATTCACCCTCGCGACGTGACATTGACGAACCATCTCTTTATTATAGGTACTACAACTGTGATGCTCGATGAAAGTTGACTACTGTGCATACCACCATCACTTGATAATCTAATGTTTCAACGGATGTTGGTTGAGTATGAATTTTCAGGAGTATTTCTTGAAATTTTCAACTCTTCCTGCTTCCTCTTTTTAGCAGTGAACCTCCCACATTCCCAAGCTGCACTCTAATCTTCCTTTATGTCCTCCGTCCGAGTGCTTCCAGTGATTTATGTTAGGTTTGGGAAAGCCATTCATCATTGGTCCATTATTCATTTTATTTATTTCTTGACACCTCTAAAAGGGTTCTGTTTCAGAGTAGATGATTTGTACAAAATATATATTTCACAATATCAGAGGAAAAGCCCTTCTGACTGATTTGCACAAGATCTGGAAAGCCCTGGAGATTTAAATCAATTTAAAGATTCATAGCTTGCCATATTACAAAGTCATACTTAGAAAGTCTCAAAGAAGCTTCAACTTCAGGTTCTTTATATACAATTTTTTTTTTACAAATACTTTTTTCATTATTCAGAAAGATGTTTTTTATTATTTTAATTTCATTTTCTACATTTTATCAAAGAGCTGAAATTAATAGCAACCCTGTTGCATCATTAAATCGTTTCGAACTTCTTTATAATTATATCTACTTATGACTAGAGAATGTTTTTTAGGACGATAAGACTTTCAAAAGCAGTAAAATATTAAGTAATACAAGATACTAAAGTGAGGAAACAAAGTTAGCATTTTGCACATACATCTGAGCTCACTTTTCTTCATTTTACAAATTTAGATTTTCTTTTGTTAACATTTCCTCATTATCTAACTTTATCTTTTACAAAATAACCAGACTTATTGCTGAATGTCTGGCCATTTTATGTGGATAAGGGAGAAGTGAGACGTAAAATGAAAATGAAACCTTTTAACTTCGTAGTCAAATGTTTATAATAGTAAACAATCAAAACAATCATCTCTCCTTAATTAATCATTTCATCCTTATTCAAATTATATAGGAAAAATTTTACTATAGGTAAAGGAAAGTGAAAAGTGATACTTATGCCTCCTAGTATTTTATTAGTGTTTTTCATGTTGAACATTTAAAATTGTGTTGCAAGCATTTTTCACGAAAATAATTTTCATGTTGACAGAAATTTATAAAAGAATTTTAAGCCATTTCTAAAGAAGTTCGACCAGTTTGCAGCACTAAAATGCCAAACGTGTCTCTTTTCTGATTTCTAAGTACGTCTTGACAAAGCAGAACAGTATACAGTGATGGGAAGATGTCGGAAGATCCAAAAGGACGAAAATGTTTAAAACTTTAACAAAAGACAAGTATTTAAACTATTTCTCTTAATATTTTATTAGTTCGCTAGTATGGCATTTGTAAGAAACTCTCGATTGATCTTTATCTTCCATCTGATTTTGATCCTCTGCTGTTACTAATTTCGTCAAAATCTTTGCTATTGAGTTGGACAACAAAAGCTTTTGATAGAGTCTGTTGTAAAGCATTTATTGACAGATATTCTTCTTTAGAACTCTATCCTTTACTCCTTTCCTGTCCTTCTTTATAAGTTGTTTTAGACGAACACGTATGATCCTTTAGATCTGCTAATTGTCGAGTTCCTCAGGGTTTTATCTTCAAAGAAGTTGGTTGTTCTGTTCAGGTTGCGAGAATTCTTTACTCCCTCTTATTTACCTATTTACCCCAGTTGCATAAGCATTGTATCTGCCTCTGTATGGAGTACTGTTCTGGGGATTCAAGTATCACCCATCTTTTAGTAAGATTGAGACTAGGACTAATAAACTGTTTACTTTATAACTCCCCAGGTCTCTTATCTCTCTTTTTTATAGGTTCTGCAATGAGTACTCGAGGGAGTTGACCTCTAGCAGTCCACCACCTGTGCCACGCATTCGTAGCACAAATTCTGTGTGGGTATCTGCAACTCTATTCGTGTTCTTTGTGGTACCTCTTTTGCAACTGCATCTGTTCTGTGGAATTCTTTGCCATCATTTGTTTTTCCTTCTGTATTTAGCCTAGCTAGCTTCAAAGATGACGTGTGGGCCCATCTGATAGGGATGACGTGTGGGCCCATCTGATAGGGATGACGTGTGGGCCCATCTGATAGGGATGACGTGTGGGCCCATCTGATAGGGATGACGTGTGGGCCCATCTGATAGGGATGACGTGTGGGCCCATCTGATAGGGATGACGTGTGGGCCCATCTGATAGGGATGACGTGTGGGCCCATCTGATAGGGATGACGTGTGGGCCCATCTGATAGGGATGACGTGTGGGCCCATCTGATAGGGATGACGTGTGGGCCCATCTGATAGGGATGACGTGTGGGCCCATCTGATAGGTTTGCTTTAGTTTGAGCATCTGCGGGAGTTTCTTTTCTTTTCTTATTTTATGATTTATATGTTTTGAGAATTTTCTCCGAAACGTTAGATTTGTTTTTTCACAAGTGTTTAGTTAAATGTAATATATTTTATCTAATTTCATTCCATTTTAATTAATCAGAATCACCATCTCAAAAGTTTTAGAGTCAGTTTAACATGAACTTTTGTTTCAAAATCTTTAAATAAAACTAGAAATTGACTGTTTTGTAACATCCTGATAAAAAACAAAAACAAAAAAACAAATGGAGATTATATTTATCTGCCGTAATAGCGGTTTGGTAATATAATTTTTTTTTTTACTTTATTTTCAGATATACGAGACGTTAAAAAATTTTGAGAGAGTCTTCGCTTTCAAATCCATCGAAATGAAATTGAAATTCGGAGAATTGACCGTCCGAGATAATCAAATTTACATTCACTCATTGTCTCTAGATGAACTTCCCACAGGCTATAAAAATATATACATAAAAAATATATATATATATATATATATATATATATATATATATATATATATATATATATATATATATATATATATATACTATTTATATTTATGTTATATATATGTATATACAACATGTATATATATATATATATATATAAATATATATATCATATCATCATCATAAACCACCTTTTTCCCAAGCTAGGGCTAAGGTGCGTCACATGCACCTGACAACAGAAAAGTAGTAGAAGAAAATGATGCAGGTCGAAAAGGAAGCCCAGCTTCGTACTACACGGGACTGCGACGAAACCTCACTATGGACGGACCCTCTTCAATGTAGGGTTCATTTTCTTTTGCCCAGATGAGCCAAGCCATACCCCCCTCACAAAACCCAGCTTTCACTTATATATATATATATATATATATATATATAATTATTATATCAATAATATATGCGAGGCATTATATATATATATATATTATATATATATTAATATATATTATATATTATTATATATATATATATTATTATAATATATATATTATATAATCTTCATCATTATATCCTTTTTTTTTTCCCAAGACTGGGGGTAAGGTGCGTTCATGTATCGGAAAAAAAGTAGTAGAAGAATATGACACAAGCGAAAAGAAAAGCCAGCCTTACCGCCCCCTCTATAGCTATTAGTGAGGACTTCGTCGCAGTCAGAAAATCCACTAGAGGCTTCACGGGACCGCGACGGATCCTCACTATGGCATATCGGTCAAGTGTAGGGTTCATCCGCCTGGCCAGGTGGGCCACAACCAGACCCCTCACAAAACCCAGCATTCACTCTTATGCACCTTTATTCTCGCATCTGACAAAACTCACATTTCTCTCCTTCAGACATTCGCTTACTGACGTCAATCCACTTTTTCCTTGGGCTTCCCAGCCGGTCGATTCCAACACCACTCCAATATCAATATCCGCTCTTAAGACTCAACCGACTAATCATTCCTTTCCCAATGACCAAACCATCTCAACGTTCTTTCTTTTTCTCTCATTTACCCCTTTCTCCACCCCACATTAACTCTCTAATACGTCATTCCTTATTTTTATCAATTCTTTTTCACACCTAACGCTATCTAAGATTGTCCATCTGAACACTCGAATTTTAGATTTATACCTCTTTATTCCAGCCAATAGTCTCACTACTATTCTAACACAGGTAAAAACATACCTCATGTAAGACCTAGCGCATCAAGACTTAGTCTTTTTTTCCACCAACGATTTAATAATTGCACAAGCCACCTTCTGCATTCCACTTTCCTACTACAACTCTGCACTATCCGTTCCTTTCATCCAACATTAATCCTAAATATTTAATCTCAGACACTTGTTCAAGCTGCTCACCATCTAACATAACTTCAACACCGAGGACTGTCTCACTCACAACCATAACATTACTCCTTATCTACGTTACTTTCAAACCTTCTTTTACAACACCCTGCCAATCTCTCTACCAATCCTCTCAACACTCTCTTCAGCATCACCAAAAAACAATCATCCGCATCCTATAGATTGGGCCACTCACACTCACCGCTCTACCATTCTCCATCATTCTAACACCATTTCCTGCCACCTCAACCTCTAATTCTTTCATAACCCTATCCATATAAGAATTGATAACCAGGGGAACATAGCAATCTCGTGCCTCACTCCGCTTTAATTTAAACAAATCACTTTTGACACCATTTATTTTGCACACGCTTACTATCGTCATACATACTTTTGATTCCATTCCAGAGCGCTACCACCAACACCATGATATTACTACAGCCCCTGCTATAGAGTTCCCTATTAATCCTATCATAACGCCTGTTGCAATCCCATAACAAACCTAAATCATTTATTCTTCTTCTCCCTCATTTTGCCAATCATTTGGTTTAATGTAAAGATTTTGATCCACACATCCTCTATTGTCCATAAACCCCCCCCCTTTGGGGCCCCCCCATCCTAAACGCACTTTTTTCTTCACCAATCAATCCGCTCAGTCACCCGACGAAATTCTTTTCAAACAAAATGTCAGCAATATGTCTTCCCTACAATACTCAATAAGCTCAATTTCCCTATGTCTCCTACCCTTATCCCCTTACCCTTAAATCAGGGTACTATTACTGCTCTCTCCAATCCCTGCTATTCCCTCCATAAACGCTTAATTACACAACTTTCCAAATCCAATCAATCACATCTCGCCTCCGTTCTTGATCATTTTCACCACTATCTTCATCTATACCTGCAGATTTAACCAATTCTTCAACTTTCTCACTCTTACTTACTCCTCCTTGCTAATGACTCATGCCCAAAATACCTATTTTCCTTGCTTGCACCTCAAAAATCTGGACTTTTGCCTACATCTTCATTACTGTTAATTATTATACAGATTCCGAAGTGTTCTTTCCCACCCCCTCACACCGCATTTTATCAGTTCCAAAGAAGCCCATCCTATTCCATCTATCTAAGGCAGGTTCCATCATTCTCATTCTTAACCACCTTTCGCGCCTTCTTCCAGAAGAGCTCTCTTTTCCGCTTTTCCCATCTCCATACCTCCTTCAAATGTCATTTAGCTCTTCTTTTTCTCCTACGTCTGCACCTTTTAAGTATTTCTTTTTTTTCCTCCTTATATACTTCCAAACAATCTTTTCTTTTTTTGAAAAAATTCCCTTAAAACAATCCTTTAGCAATATGTCAGAAAAAAAATTCGGAGTCTTAATATAAATTAATGTCGGAAAAAATATTTAAATTTATAAACAGGTATTCAGCTTTTCTGAAAGACAACGAAAATATTATGCTATTTTTAAGTGGGGCAATCTTAGACAAGACATAGGATAGCTTTTAGAAGGTGTTATGGCACTTATGGTCTGAATGGCGATGACGGATGAAGTCCAGTCGAGGACAATCTTTGAAGAGTTGTGAACAGTTTGTGGGGTGTGGCGACGGCAAAATTTACCAGGCGAGGGAGGAGGGAATCCGTGACATGAATTGGCATTTGTGGCTAGGCATTTTAACAAAGTCTCTTCCTTTTCTACAGCACGCTTTTTTTTCTTCTTACGGTGAGAGGAAGATCATCCACGAATGTTAGGCTTTATTTTTTTAAGTTTTGCCCTGCTGATCACTTACCCACCATTTTGCCAGTAGACTGGAAGCCGTGTTGGAGAGCAGGATAATAATTAGTTTATGGGTGGCGACCTTGTTGAATGGAGCCCGGAAAGTACCTAGAAAAACTACGGAAAGAGGAGGAGACACTCTGGCCTCTCTATCAGCGGTTTCATTGTCAGTCACACTTGTGGGAGGGAGGGAGGGTTCAAGAGAGTGTAATTTGTTTCTTGCGAAAGTGGGACAGTGGAGAAATTGTTGGACTGCTGATACGATTGTGTTTTTAGAGTAGTGGGCTTTGAGAGAATCCGAATAAATGATGCATGGTGATCTTGGTTAAGGAATAAAATTCGAAAAAGAACAGTCATTATAGTTATTAGTTTTGCAGTAAAAATTGAAGCATGATGGGGAAAGGTTTGGGAGAGCTTATGGTTGTGAAAGGTAGCAGACGCACCCAATCCGTCCTATGTTTTAGAGCCGTAAGTAAACGTTGGGGTGAATTCCCCGTGAACTGCAGAGTGAGGCAAGAATAATGCTTTTAATAAGGTGGATGGGTGGCTGGATTTGGAGAGGGATCAGGACAATACAGATGGTGGGAGCAGGGAATCGCCAAGGTGTATACTCTTCATCGTAAGAGAATGGCAGCACCTTTTAATTGCCAGTAAGGTGGATTCTGGGGTATCTCGCAGAATCGGTGTCAGAGCAGACAGTATTGGGTTTAAAAGCAAAGATAACTTGTGCACGTGATATATTCCCTTCGCAGAAAGAGCGGCAACACATCGGCTTCAACTTCGAGGCTGGATAAGATCTAACAGGTGTTGTAGAGTTGGGGAGGCCTGACCATATACTACTCGGCCATAGTCGAACTTCGATCGGATTAGGCCGATGTGGAGATGTGAAAAAGTCTTGCAATGAGCGCTCCAGGATTTTAAGGTGAGATGACGCAATTTGTCAAGCGCACTATGACAAGTCGTTTGCAGGTGTTTAATGTGCGGTGCGTATGTCAGGTGGCCATCCAGAATTAGGCCTAAAATATGATCCGTGAAGTAACAAATGGTTGAACCATATAAGGTTAGGTTCGCGGGAAGAGGGTGGCAGGTTCTTCGACCCCATTTTTTTCTGAAATAGTACTACTAATGTTTTGGCGGGTGAGAAGTGGAGGTCATGGGAGTTACCCCATTGGGAAATGTTCTCAATCATTAGCTAGTTGGAGTTGACGTTCAAGAAATGGTAGCCTTGCACGAGCAATGTACAAGGCCAGATCATCAACATACATGAAAAACTGGACCTTCGCTGGAATGGTAGTAACTGCGTCATTGAATCCGAGAGCAAATAATAATAATAATACAATACAATAATTACACTGCATTGCAGAACCCCTTCATCTAGAATAAAGTGTTGTGATAGAACAGGCGATCACCGGACCTGGATGAATCTGTCTGACAGAAACCATTGTATAAAGAGAAGAAGCTGACCTCGGAAACCTAGCATGTGGTGTTTAAGGAGGATCCCAGTTCTTCACGTCATAAGCTTCTTCGAAGTCAAAAAAGACACCCAAGAACCATCCCGCCACTTGAAAAAGTTTATATTTATGTAAACGTTCATAGGTAAGGGGTCCTGTGTTAAGGCATCCCAGGAAAAGGGGGTTACTAGATTGACGAGGATCTTGATCTTGGACGAGGTGACAAAGGTTGAAATATAATAATATGGCAACCGGAGGGGGGGAGCTGCTTGAAATGGCCGACATAGTCGGCCTTTGTAAACTCGCTACTGGGAGCCAGTTAGATCGAGCAGACAGTGAAATCGTGCTGTCAGTGCGTGAAGTCTAGTTCGAGGAGTGACCGAAGAATAAGGGACAGACTTATGGATGAGAATTCAGGCACCTCACCTATCGTTGTCATCTCGTTCTATAGATGTTAGTGGCGACTTGTATTCCGATGGTTGGAAGAGGTAGCGATAGCATAGATGAAGTTCCTGCAAACATTTACACTTTGGTGTACATAAATTTATTAGTTGAACAAGTTCTTCAAAATTTGAATAGTAACCACTGCAATTCAACTGAAGGAATGTGGAAGAAAATGGTGGAAGCCTTTGCTATTAGTGCAAGAGAAGTATGTGGATGTGGTAAATAGGAAGTAAGAATGTCGTAGATGCATGGTTGAATGTGCTAAAAGCCAATGATGAGATCTAAAAAGAAAAGTTCATGGAAATTTATAAGGAGGAAAAAGGAAGACTAAAAGTTGCATACCTATAGAAAAAAAAGAGGTAATTGAACAGCTAGTTTGGAAGGAAGGTGAATGAGGATTTACAAGGGAATAGGAAGCTCTTCTGAAAAGCAAGTGCGAAATGTTAAAAATTAGAGTAAGGGGGGGTGGCTGATGAAATGGATGTGACAAGAATGCTGAAGGAACACTTAGAAAATCTGCAAAACATTGGTGGTAATGAAGAGATGATAAGGAATGCGTGGGTTTGACGGTGCAAGAAGAAGTGGGTATTTTGAGAATGAGGATGTAATTAGTAGGCGAGACGATAATAGTAGGATGAGAAAGCCTGCGAAGAGTGGAATCTGCAAGTATAATGGAATCTATGGTAAATGTTCAAAATGATAGGGGCGGGGGGGGCAAAAAAAATGATTTTGTTTTTGGATTAAAAAATTTTTGTTTTTTATTAAAATTTTTTTTTCAAAAAGGTTGTTTTTTTTTGGGGGGCAGCAAAAGCCTTTATGCAGGTATAGTTTAGAAGATTTATAAGTAGTAATAGACCCTTTATATAACGGTAAAGGAGTTAAGGGGAAATTTAGTAACTATAGGGGAATTAGCTTATTGAGTATTGTAGGGAAGATACATGCTCACATTTTGTTTGAAAGAGTGCATCGGGTGACTGAGGGATTGATTGGTGAAGAACAAAGGTATTTAGAAGTGGTAGAGGATATGTAGATCAAATCTTCACATTGAAACAAATGTTTAAGGAAACGAGATAGAAAATGAATAAATTGTATTTGGATTTTAAGGACTTGCAACCGACGTATGATAGGATAATTTGGAAAGCTCTATGGCAGGTGTTAGTGATATAATTGTTGTGGGGTAGCTTCTGAGGGAATCAAAAGTAGTTGACGATAGGAGGCGTGTTTGTAAGAATAAATGAAGTTGAAAGAGAATGGTTTAATATGTGGAGTAAGCAGGGATCTGTTAAGTTCCATGGCTATTTAATTTATATTTGGTGGGTGATGAAAGAATTAGAGGTTTGTGAAAATGTTAGACTAATTTAGAATGGAAGAGAGTGGAGGGTGACCACTTATTGCACGCTGATGATTTGGTTTTGTGTGGCGCACATAAAAAGTTAAAAGATTGATAGTTGGCAGGGTGTTGTAAAATTTAAACTTAAGTAATTGTAAATAAGAGTAAAATGAGGCAGTGTGAGAGTCAGCGGTGTGAAATTATGTTGGATGAAAGCATTGGATTAAGTGTCTGAATTTAAATATTTAGGCTATAATGTGATGAAAAGAACGGATATTGCAGAGTTAGTAGAAATTTGAATGGTGAGGGAAGGTGCTGATGCAATAATATTGATGTAATACAAAGGGACTACGTTTTGCATGAGGGCATGTTGTTATCGGTGTTAATATATAATAGCGAAACTATAGTGTGGAATATGAAGTGTAGATCTAAGGTACAACCTGTTCAGATGGGCAATCTTAGGGGGGGGGGGTTTAGGTGTGAAAAGCATTGATGAAAGGAGGAATGAACGTGTTAGAAAGGAAAGAAATGAGAGAATAAAAGAAATTGTATTAAGATGTTTGATTACATAGAAAGTTTGTATGATAGTCGGTTGGTTAAGCGGATGTATAGTGGGAGTTTCTGGGAACCACCACTTGGATACCGAAGAAAAAGTTGATTGAGTTAATGAAGGAGTGTCTGAAGAAAAGGAATGTGAGTTTGGCAAAGGCGAAAAGAAAGGTGCAAAATAGAAGTGAATAGCGGGGTTATGTAAAGAGGTATGGTTGTGGCTGCCACAAGGGATGAACCCTACATTAACGAGATACCACAGTGAGAGTCCGTAGTGGTCTTGTGAAACTCTTGTGTGAATTTTTTTTACTGCGACGAGCTCTCATTTAAGGGTATGAGGGGTTGGTAGAGGGAGGCCTTTGGGTGACGTCATGCTTTTCTACTTCACTATTCTGTTTCCGTGCATATTATGCATCCTACACAACATCTGTGGAAAGCGAAGTGAGGATAAAGAATATATATGTAAATAATATATATATATATAATATATATATATATATATATAATATAATAGTATATATATAATATATGTATGAATATAAAAAAGACACATATATATATATATATATATATATATATATATATATATATATATATCATCTTAGTTCAAGTACATTTTGTCAAGTACAAATACTCTAGAATTGTTCAAGTACAAGTACTTTATAAAGCTATGCAATATATAATATAATATATAATAAATATATATAATATATTATAATAATAATATATATATAAAATATATATATAATATATATATAGTATATATATATATATATAATATATATATATATATATATATTATATATATATATATATAATATGTCATTCTTAGTCAAAGTACATTTTTCCAATTACAATACTTTATGAAAGCTTGCATTTTTTATATTTAATATATATATATATATATATATATATAGTATTATAATATATAATATATAGTATATATATATATAACTATATAATAATATATATATATATATTATATATATATATATATATATATATTATATGAAATATATCATTATATCATCACCACCTTCTCTCCCCAAGACTGGAGTTAAGGTGCGTAACATGCACCGAAACAGAAAAATAGGAGAAGAATATGAAGCAAGTCGAAAAGAAAGCCCAGCCTTACCGCCCCCTCCCCTCTATACCTATTAGTGAGACTCGTCGCAGTTAGAAAATTCACCCTAGAGCTTCAACTGGACTGCGACGACCCTCACTTTTTCATATCGTCAATTGTAGTTATCCCCTGCCCAGGGGCCACAACCATATTCCCCTCACAAAACCCTCCCATTCACTCCTATTATGCCTTTTTCTCGCCTCTAGCCAAACTCACATTTTCTCTCGTCCAGACATTCCTTTACTGACTCAATCCAACTTTTTCTTCGTCTCCCAGCCGGTCGATTGCCCAGCACACTCACCCACTATACATCCGCTTACACCAACCAAACTATCATTTCATCTCTTCACAGACCAAACATACTCAAACTCCCTTTATGTTATCTCTCATTACCCTTTCTTCACACCACATAACTCTCTAATACTTCCATTCCTCATTTACAATCGTTCAACACCTAACACCCCCTAAATTTTCATCTGAGCACAATGAACTTTAGATCTATTACCTCTATTTCAGACAATAGTCTCACTACTAAAACACATTAACACAGTAACAACATACCCTCATGTAAGACTCATAGCGCACTCAAGCACTAGTCTCTTTAACACCACAAACGATTTAATGCACCAGCCACCTTCTTGTATTCCACAACTTTCCTACTACCACTCTTGCATCATCCGTCCCTTTTCATTCAACATATATCCTAAAATTTAAACTCGCACACTTGTTCCAGCTGCTCACCATCTAACATAAACTTCACACCGACTATTCTCACTCACAACCATAAAACCTTACGTTTACTTTCAAACCCTTCTTTTACACACCCCGTACCAAATTCTCTCTACCAATCCTCTCAAAACTCTCTTCAGATTCACCCCACAAAACCAAATAATTACCAATAAAATAAGTAGGCACCCCCACTTCACTTAGTTCTCCATCTTTATAAACACCATTTCCTGCCCACCCCCATCTCTAATTTCTTTCATAACCCCATCCATATACAAATGAATAACCAATAACCATAACACATCCCTGCCTCACTCCGCTATAAATATTAAACCAATCACTTGACACCATTTATTCTTACACAATCTTCACTATCTCATACATACTTTTGATTCATTCAGAAGCCTACCTCCAACACCATATATTACTAACACCTTACCAGAGAGCTTTCCCTATTATCCTTATCAACACTTTGCAATCCAATAAAACCTAAATACAATTTATTCTTCATTCCGTATTTTCTCAGATCATTTTCAATGTAAAGATTTGATCCAACATCCTCTACCACTCCTAAACCAATCAGTCCTTCAACGAAATCAGTCCTCAGTCACTCGAACCACTCTTTCGACTAAAATACCAGCATTATCTTCCCTACAAACACGCATTAAACTATTCCCTATAATGCTACAGTTGCCCTTATTCTCCCTTACTTTATATAAGGTACTATTACTCTCTCCTCCAATCCCTGGAACTATACCCTCCTAAACGCTTATACACAACTTCCAAGTCAATCAATACCCATCTCGACCCCGTTCGATCATTCACCAGTTAATTCATCTATGCCTGCAGATTAACCTTCTTCAACTTTCTCACTTCACCCATTATTCCAACCCTGCTAATGACTTCATCCCGAAAATACCTATTCCTTCTTGCACTCATCAAACCCACAGACACATTCACTACATTCTCCCATACTGTTAATATTAACAATTCTCGAAGTTTCTTTCCACACTACCCTCATTTCATTCATCATTACAAAGCCACCATCCCTATCATATTCTAAGCAGGTTCCCCCTTATTCTCATTCTCCTTTCGCGCTTCCTCCAGAAGAGCTTCCTATTCCCTTTCAAGTCCCCATTCATCCTCCCAAACAGTTCATTTACCTCTTCCTTTCTCTTACGTATGCACCTTTTAGTATTTGTTTTTTTTTCCCTTTTTTTTCCTTATATAATTCCAAACATCTTCTTGAAACTCATCATTGCTTTTAGTTACATTCAACGAACGCTTATTTACTTTAACCGCTTGCATCACCACCTCATTTCACCACTCACTATTAACATTCTTACTTCCTACTTTAGAACATCCACATACTTCCTTGCACTACTAACAATTGCTTCCTATTTGCTTCCAGATTTGTTCATTTCAACTTGTTCACATTCAACTGATGTACTTGAGTGCTCTTAGATTCTTATCCTTATTACTGTTCACTTAAACTTCTCACTCTTAATTTTACCTACTTCTTTCGTATCACCTTCCTCTCCACTAAGCCCCCACTAACTTTAATTTTACATAAAACAACATAATGATTCCATAATCCCATTCCTAATCCCCTCATGATTTAACATCCAAACACATACTTCCAACATCTCCTCTTCAACACAAAATCAATCAACTTTTCACTTCGATACCATCTCTACCTAGACCAACTCTAGTATACTTATGGCATACTCTTGTGTTTAAAGAAAGTATTACTTACAATACCTCTCTCTCTCCACAGAAATCAATCACCTTCCTACCCATTCTTATTTTCTCCTGACACCCCAAAACCACTTTATACCATCTCTTTTTCTGATCACCTATCCAACCATTTATGTCCCCCAACACAATCAATCTGAAGCTCCTAAACTCACCCCATCCAAAACATCATTCAGATTATCCAGAAAAATCCTACTCTCTTCAACATTTCCCTCAGCAGTATGACCCATACTCCAACCCACACATACCTTGACCTTTTCAAACTCAAATACTTAACCTTTAGAATTCTAGTACTCACACACACAAAGTCTACCATAGCTCTATTACCACAAGTCACTCATCAAAAATTTCAACTCCTTCTCTCCCCCTCTCATTCCTTTTTCCAAACCAGCACGCACACATTTCCACACCACACCACTCAGTTTCATCGTTTCCTTTCATCTTTGTTTCGTTCCAACGAGAAAATCAAATTTGCCCTTTCTAAATACAGCCATCACCTCTCTCCTATTCTCCTCAAACATTTATCCTCTGACATTCCATGTGCCATACGATTCATACAGTTTCACCGAAAGATTAAGAACGCGGTTTGACTGGCGATCACGACCATCTTCGAGGGCATGCCATCAGCATTCCTAGCAAAGAATAGTGTATGCATCCAACCCAACTACCCCACCTTCCCTAGTCGCCTTTCTACGACACGCAGGACATACGATGTGGGCAATTCTTTCTCCCTCCCCCCCCCCATAATATATATATAATATAAATATATATATATATATAATTATATATAATATATATATATATTATATATATTATATATATTAAAATATATATAAATATATATATATATTATATATATATATATATATAGTTACAACCGCTCCAGAAGGTCAAGATCTTGTTAGAAGGCCAGCACTATTTTCGAATCTTCCCTCTATCTTCAGATCCATCTTCCCTCAGCTCCTGCATCACGGCATTCCAATGTTTTATAATATTCTACAGAAACTCTTCCATCTCTTCCTATGTCTTCCTCTTACCCTCTTGGTCTCGTTTCCTCTGGTCTCCACCCCATCTCTTCTTGGCTACTCTCCCTCTGCATCCTCTCCACGTGTCCCCTACCTTAATCTGGCTGCATTCATCTTATTCAATATAGCCTTCACTACCAACTCTCTTATTATTCTCTCTTCTGTTTCTTCTATCTTCCCATTATCCTCTCAAAACGTATTATCCCACCTGCTGTATTATTACTATCCCTCCTTGTGTCGTACTCCAGTCTTTGCCTCCATTATAGAAATCGGTGTTTAAAACACCTTCAAATATCACCCTTTTCACCTCCCACTCATTGTCTATCCTTCAGTATGGATACACTCTCTTACCAGTTCCCGCATACCGAGCTATCCTACTTGTGATCTCTTGCACATTTCATCCCTCTCTTCCAAGTACTCCATCAAAAAATACTTACATTTCTCCACCATCTTTATCTTATATCAGTCCCCTCCACCTCTATTCTCAGCTCTCTCCCTCCTTCTTCTCTACTGACCACCACGATCTCCGTCTTTTCTATGTTCATAGTCAAACCGGCCTCTATAAAAATATTCGCAAAACATATCACTACCTCTCTCAACCTGTCTTCCTCTTCGCTCCAGCACGCCAAGTCATCCGCATATGCCAAAATATCACCGTCAAATCTCCAATATCCTCTCTCACCTTCTTTATCACTACATCCAGATACGATACAAAAACGCTTCCTTGTTTAACCCCTGTTCTCACCTCGAACCATTCCTTATTCTCATATTCTTTTCTTAAATTACATTTACTATTCCTATACAAACTTTCCACATCTCCTCTCAACTTTCTAATCACTGCATAGTCTCTCTCTAGGCACTGAATCGAAAGCTTTCTTCAGATCTATGAAAGATAAATATGCTCGTTTGTTGTATTCCCATACCTTTTCCAAACTAATTCTCTTCCCCCAGTCTGGGCTCTACTACTATTCTCAACATTTTCTCTAGTATTCTCTCATATGTTTTGCAAAGTGGTTCAACAAGGAAATTCTCCTGTAGTTTTTAGTCTCCTGTATCTCATTTTCCCTTATATATTGGCACTATAATTCTTTCCCCGTCCTTCTGGTACTGTACTCTCATTCCAATACCTATTAAACAGTTTCAAGATTACTTCTTTCATTTTCTCTCCTCCCTCTTTTATTAATTCTATGAGTATTCCATATTTCCCCGGTGCTTTACCGTTCTTCATAGCTCTCAGAGCCTCCTCTAATTCTTTCATAGTGATCTCGCCCTCCTAATCTTCCTCTCCCCCCTCCTCCTTCCCATGTTGATTCACATTTAGCATTTCTCTGAAGTACTCCGCCCATCTCCGGTTTTGACACTCATCAAAACTTCTTGCTTATTCTTGATGTTGCACACTTTCCTCTTTAATCCTCTATATGCTTTTGCCAGTCTAAATATCTTCTTCCTTTCTGCCCTCCCATCTTCCATCATTTCTTTCGCCTCTCTCTTTGCAGCCTCTCATTTTACTCTTCTTTCCACTCTCTTCCTCATTTCTTGCCTCCACATACTGAACCCTTGTTTGTACAGTTCTATTTTTGAGCCACCTTCTCATCAATAGTTTTCCTCTTTATTGCCTCCTTCTCTTCTTCAGTCCACCACTTCGTGTGCCTTTTCTTCGTTCCTCCTACTCATCTTTTGCCTAGGGTCTCCTCTGCTACCCTTCTTACCGTTTCTTGTATTTCCCCCATCTCTCC
>JABUQX010001187.1:80000-87500 GCA_015478945.1 Trachelipus rathkii
CAGTAAATCAAACCATCATCCCTCCCCTCCCCTGCCAGTGTGATCTATTGATCTATTGATCTATTGATCTATTGATCTATTGATTTAGGTCAAATTTTTTACTAAAATTGTCATGTTTTACATACCCTAAAGCAGTAAATCAGTAAATCAGTAAATTAAAACACCATCCAACCACCCTCCTGTCCACTTGTGATCTATTGATCTATTGATCTATTGATCTATTGATCTATTGATCTATTGATCTATTGATTAAGTCAAATTTTTTACCAAAAATTGTCATGTTTTACATACCCTAAATCAGTAAATCAGTAAATCAAATCACCATCCAACCACCCTTCTGTCCAGTTGTGATCTATTGATCTATTGATTTAAGTCAAATTTTTTACTAAAATTGTCATGTTTTACATACCCTAAAGCAGTAAATCAAGTAAATCAAATCACGATCCAACCACCCTCCTGTCCAGTTGTGATCTATTGATCTATTGATCTATTGATCTATTGATTCAAGTCAAATTTTTTACTAAAATTGTCGTGTTTTACATACCCTAAAGCAGTAAATCAGTAAATCAAACCACCATCCAACCACCCTCCTGTCCAGTTGTGATCTATTGATCTATTGATCTATTGATTCCAAGTCAATTTTTTACTAAATTGTCATGTTTTACATACCCTAAAGCAGTAAATCAGTAAATCAAACCACCATCCAGCCATCCTCCTGTCCATTCCTGATCTATTGATCTATCGATTCAAGTTACATTTCGAGTATCATTTTGGATAAACATAACATAAAAACAAATTCTTTATACACAGATCAATGAATATATGCTAACGTAACAAAGTTTTCCCAACAATAAAGTAAACATAGCATCCCAACTGAACGCTACGATTATAAATGTACAACGACAAACCTAACATACCTTATAAGTCCGAATAAGCTAACATTAACAAGTTCCATACTTAACAACAGGAAAGTAACTAACAATGTATGCAAAACGTAACCTATTCACACTTTGTCAAGCATATCTCTAACATAACAATGTTAATTTATATTAACATGGGAATATTTAACTAAAAATTATCACAACATTGGTTAATTATCAATGCGTCAACGCATATACTCTAAACGTAATAAAGTTCCCACCTCAATAAAACTAACATAGTGTAACATGAACTAAAGAAAAATAATGTACAAAGACAAACCTAACAAAACTTATAAACACGAATAAACTGTTAACATTAACAAAGTTCCCACACTTAACATCAGTAGAGTAACTAAAATTGCATGCAAAGCGTAACCTATTTTCACTTTTTCAAGCATTATCTCTAACTTTAACGTTAATCTTACACTGACACAGTAACATTTAGCAAAAAATGTATCCATAACCTTGTCCGATTATCATAACTGATCAACGAATATACTTCTAGCGTAATAAATTTTTCCACATCAATACAAGCTAACATTGCGTAACATGAACTAAGAAAATAATGTACAACGACAAACCTAACACAACTTACACACGAATAAACTGTTAACATTTACAAAGTTCCACACTTAACAACAGTAAAGTAACTAACTTGCATGCCAAACAGTAACCTATTCATACTTTTTCAAAGCATATCTCTACCATATTAACGTTAATTTTACATTGACACAATAATATTTAACAAAAAGTTATCACATCCTGTCTAATTATCATACAGACCAATGAATATATGCTAACGTAACAAAGTTTTTACATTAACATAGTAATATTTAACCCCTCCGAAGGAGGGGTAAGGCCTCAGCCCTTCGGGCTGAGGCCCAAAACCCGCTTACACCCCTTCGGGGTGATCCCCCCTCTCCAGGATTCATACCTTCCAGGGGCGCATCCGCCTTGGGGTTTTCCTCTCGGGGAGGTGATTATTGCTTAGAATACTCTTAAGGTTAATGAAACTGTTTATTCGTAGTTAGGTACGTTATGTAATATTCGATGACATTGTGAGATTAACACTGATTGTTAGAGAAATGATTAGTTTTGTAAGATATTACTGTGTTAACTGACGATGATGTGTTAGAAACGTGAGCCTAGGTTAAGTTTTTTTTGATTAATGTTATTTTTGAGCGAGAATTTTGCTAATGTCTACGTTTATTCATAGTTCAAATGATGATTATACTCAAGACGAATGACACTTTGATGAAGATAGTGTCAATTCATAGTTCAAGATGCTGGTATCTTTGATAGATTGGTCACTTTGTTTGAGGGATTTTGTTAGATAATACGTCTTTACCTGTTGCTGATATGGGGGAAAAGGGAGAACTATCGAGTATTGTATGACCTGTTAGCTACTTTACCTTTGATAAGTAGGGAATTTTCAGGATGTTAGCGGATTATTCATACGCGAGGTATGTTAGGTTTGCATTTGTACATTATATTCTTAGTTCAGGTTATGATATGTTAGTTTTATTGATGCTAAAACTTTGTTGCGTAAGCATATATCCGTAGGTCGGTATATAAAAAACTTATTTTTATGTTATGTTTATCCAAAATGATACTCGAAATATGACTTGGATCAATAGATCACTAGATTATAGGCGGATGGGTGGGTAGGGGACTGCAGGGATGGATGGTTTGATTTCTGATTTAATGATTTACTGCTTTAAAATCAGTAAACTATTACACTTTACTGTGATATTTTATTCAAAGAACTTATTTTTATGTTATGTCATGTTAAAATTTTGTTATTTTTATGTTATGTTTGGTTAAAACTTTGTTATGTTTGCAATTATCCGTTGGTGATTTGATAATTAGAGAAGGATATGATAAATTTTTGTTAAAATATTATACGAAGTTGATGTAAAAATTTGATACGTCAGCATTATAATTCGTTGTCAGAATGATGATTAGACAGGGTTATGCTAAATTTTTTTGTTAAATTATTACGATGTTAATGTAATTAACATTGATGATTTGAGATTCATGCTTGAAAAAAGAAGGGAATAGTTAAGTTTTGTACGAAGTGTTAGGTATTTACTGTTGTTAAGTGTGGAAGTTTGTTAAATGTAGTAGTTTATTCGTGCGTAAGTTGTGTTAGGTTGTCGTTGTACATTATATTCTTTATTTGGTCATGTTATGTTAGCTTTATTATGTAAAAACTTTGCTACGCTAGCATATATTTCGATAGTTAATATATACAAAACTTATTTTTTGTATTATGTTTTAACACGAAATGTACTCGAAATATGACATTTGAATCAATAGATCAATAGATCGAAAGGTCATGTGGGAGGGTGGGGAGGGGTTGATGATTTGATTTACGTGTTTCTGCCCTTTACTGCTTTAAAATCAGTAAACTTATTACAAATTTACTATGAATCTTTTATTCAAAAGACACTTATTTTTTTATGTTATGTTTGGATAAAATTTTGTTAATGTTTACAGTTATTCGTAGGTCTGTATGATAATTAGACAAGGTATGATAAATTTTTGTTAAAAATTACTATGTTAATGTAAAATAACATTATATGTATAGATATGCTTGGAAAAAATGAAATAGGTTACGTTTTGTATACAATGCTAGTACTTTACTGGTGTTAAGGGTGGAACTTTGTTAATGTTTAAGATGTTTATTCGTGGGTAAGTTGTGTTACGTTTGTTGTTGTACATTATTTTCTTTAATTCATATGATGTTATGTTAGCTTTATTAATGTGAAAAACATTGTTATGTTAGCATATATTCGCTGGTTAGTATATAAAGAACTCATTTTTGTGCTATGTTTATCCGAAATGATACTTCGAAATGCATCGTAAATCAATAGTGTTAATGTAAAGATTAACATTGATATGTTAGATATTATTCTGAAAAGTGTGAACTAGGTTACGTTTTGTACACTGCGTTAGGTACTTTACTGTTGTTAAGTATGGAATTTGTTAATGTTAGTTGTTTTTCATGCGTAAGGTGTGTAAGGTTTTGTCATTGTGCCTTATATTCTTAGTTCTGGTAATGCTATGTTAGCTTTATTAGTGCGAAAACAATGTTAACATTAGCAATATATTAGTTGGTTAGTATATAAAGAACTTATTTTTGTACTATGTTACTGTTGCTGTTGTTGTTGTTGTTGTTGTTGTTGTTGTTGTTGTTGTTGTTGTTGTTGTTGTTGTTGTTGTTGTTGTTGTTGTTGTTGTTGTTGTTTTGTTTTTGGTTGTTGTTGTTGTTGTTGTTGTTGTTGTTTGTTGTTGTTGTTGTTGTCGATCGAGAGAATATATACTCTTTTGATCTGATATGGTTCGCTCCGTGCGTCGTATTCTTGTCTTACTTTCTTTACTGATTGGTTGAAAAAGAAAGAAATCTCATTACCTCAAGGATTGTTTAATACACCTATTTTCTTTCAGTAGGATATTTCGCCGTTCTGATACGTTGACAACTCCTCGCATCTCTACGCAAAACTTTGTTATGTTTGCATTTATTTGTTGGGGATTATGATAGTTAGGTAAGGTTATGATAAATTTTTGTTAAATATTACTATGTTAATGTAAAAACTTTGTTACGTTAGCATATATTCATTGGTCTGTATTTTTTTTTTTTTTTTTTTTTTAATTTCACCTTTCTTAAGGGTTGCCACTTCATGCGCAGGCCCGAACCTCGGGCCTAAGCGCATATGGTTGTCCCGGCAGGTTCTTTAACAACCAAGAACCATTCTCAGTATTCTGGCGCTCTGTCGTATTATAATGGAGCTCATTTCCAACGTTGTTACTTCCACCGGTAGTCTTTCAATATATTGTTTTAAGCTTTTTTTAATCACTCCCATACTTCCAATTACCACAGGGATAACCTCTGCTCTATCAATGTCATTCCACATTCCTTGTAATGAGTATTTCAGTCGTTGGTACTTAATTTCCTTTTCCCTTTCATATGCTGATACTCTGCCGTCCCATGGTATCCCTATCTCTATAATGTATGCCTTTCTTTCTCTTTTATCTTTTACTACTATATCCGGCCTGTTATGTGTTATAGGTACATCTGTGGGAATGCTATAGTCGTATAGTATTAGCGCGTGGTTATTTTCTTCTATTGCGTTTGGGTTGTGTTCCCAGTATTTGGATGCTTCTATTGGTATTTTGTATTTTTCACAAATTCTAAAATGGATTAGTTTGCATATTGTATTATGTCTTTCGGTGTATTGCTTGCGACGGAGAAGTGTGTCACAGCTTGATAATATATGGCTAACTGTTTCCGGTGATACTTTACACATTCGGCATTTGTTGGATATATTCTCTTTCTCTATCTCTCTCTTGAACCAATTGGTTCGTAATGCTAAGTCTTGTGCCCCTACAATTGTTCTCTCATCTTCTTTTCTTAGATTACCCCTGCATACTGCTTCTATCGATTTTTCTTTATCTATATACACCTGTTCTATAATATTTTTGTATTCCTTTGCAAATGCATGCTCCTTCCAATTATTTTCATGTTTTTTTCTTCTTGCTTTTCTGTGCTCATTTCTTAGGTGTTTCATCTTTTCCTTCTTTGTCATTCCTTCTGTTGTTGGATCGTCGTTAGGGATATCATACTTCCGTAGGTAATCTCTTTTTTTGGCTGTTAAAGATGTTCTCATCGCTTTCCCTGTTTCGTGCTCCTTCACCCATCTGATGAATTTACTATCACTTTCTTCAATATACGTCGTTAATCCGATCACTTCCTCTCTATATACTGCATCTATTTCCTGGAGTCCCATTCCACCTTGATCCCTGGGGACATACATTCTTGCCAGGCATTGGTTCTTATATATCAATTTATGGGCGTGGAGCATTTTTCTCGTTTTAATATCTAGTTTATTTAAATCTTCTTGGAACCAATCAATTATTCCGAATCCATACGACAGTACTGGTACTGCCAGTGTTCTTATTGCTTCGATCTTGAATTTGCTTTTCAATTCAGATTTTAATATTAGCTTCAGTCTCTTCTCATATTCCTTCATCAGTTTTTCCTTCATTTTCTTATGTTCTATTTTTTCACTTTCTTCTATCCCGAGATACTTATAGGTGCCTTCCTGGTCTAGTTGTCTAATGATTTCGTCGTTTATTCTGATATTTCCACTATCAATTCTTTTTCCTTTCTTCAACTCCAGAAACGCGCATTTATCCAGTCCGAACTCCATTTGTATATCATTCGAAAACTTCTTAACTACCTCAATCTGTTCAATTGTTTGTTGTTTGTTTGGGGAGTATAGTTTAATATCATCCATGTAAAATAAATGCGAGATGTTTTTCCCTTTCTTTTCGTTTCTTGATCCTATTCTATACCCACTATGCAAGTTATCTATCAATGAACTCAGTGGGTTCAATGATAGTACAAACAGCAATGGGGATAAGGAATCCCCTTGGAATATTCCTCTCCTTATTTTTACATTATTTATTTGTATCGTACCATTTTCGTGATGCAGTTTAATATTGATCTTCCATATTTGCATCACTTTTTCCATAAACTCTCTTATCTTATTATTGATTTTATAGATTTTTAATACCTCTTTGATCCATGAGTGCGGCACACTATCATAAGCTTTCTTATAGTCAATCCAAGTCATGCTTAAGTTCTTCTGTCTTTGCCTGCTGTCTTCTAGGATCATTTTATTTATTAATAATTGATCTTTTGTCCCGTGGCTTCCCTTACTGCATCCTTTTTGTTCTTCTGCTATTATATTATTTTCTATTGTATGTTTGTATATTCTATCTGTAAGAATTGCTGTTAATATTTTGTATATAGTTGGTAGACAAGTAATTGGTCTATATTTCCCTGGGTTTTGCGTTTCCTGTTTTAGGGATAAGGACTGTTTCTCCTTTGGTCATCCACTCATGGATTTCAGCTGTTCCATTCAGAATTCTGTTGAAGCACTTTGTATGATAATTAGACAGGGATGTGATAACTTTTTTGTTAAATATTATTGTGTCAATGTAAAATTAACGTTAACATGTTAGAGATATGCTTGAAAAAGTATGAATAGATTACGTTTGCATGCAAGTGTTAGTTTACTTTACTGGTGTTAAAGTGTGGAACTTGTTAATGTTAACAGTTTATTCCGTGTGTCAGTGTGTTAGGTTTGTCGTTTGTACATTATTTTCTTAGTTATGTACGGGCAATGTTAGCTTTATGATGTGGAAAATTTATTCGTTAGAGTATAATTCCGTTGATCAGTATGATTAAATCGGACAAGGTTATGAATACATTTTTTGCTAATGTTACTGTGTCGTGTAAGATTAACGTTAATATGTTTAGAGATATGCTTGAATAAGTGAAATAGGTTACGCTATGCATCAAATGTTAGGTTACACTACTTGGTGTTAAGTGGTGGACTTTGTTGATGTTAACAGTTGTATTCGTTGGTAAGTTGTGTTAAGGTTTGTCTTGTACAATTATTTTTCTTAGTTCCTGTTACATATGTTAGTTTTATTGAGGTGGGAACTTTATTAGTTAGAGTATATATCGTTGATCAAGGCATGCATAAATGTACACAATGTTGGATAATTT
>JABUQX010001187.1:95000-121301 GCA_015478945.1 Trachelipus rathkii
TATATAATATATTATATCACATCATATTATTTTATACTCGTGGCTCCGCTCTTCTCTCTCTCCGCTCTCTCTCCTCTCTCTCTCTCTCTCTCTCTCTCTCTCTCTCTCTCCTAATATATATATATATATATATATTATATATATATATTAATATATATTAGTATATATATTATATATAGATAATAATAAATTAATATATAAAATGCGATCTACCATTATATACATATTAAGTACTGCTTAGTAGTATATATAATATATAACTATATATCCAGTAGTGCACCTTAGTCTGATTCAGTTCAAGAGTAGAATGTGAGAATGTGTGCGATGATTAACCAATACCCCAATCGATCGCTGCTTTAGTATATTATATAATATTAATATATATACGTCTCCTGCATTCGCTACTCTATAATATATATCATATAAATATGGATCGGTTCTCACTATTGCCTCGTATATCATTACTATCTTATATATAATAATATAATGCACACAAGATCAATACTATTTAATTGTGCGAGATATAAATTTACACAGTAGTCTCAACACCTCAAATGAGAGTGGGAGAGTGGTGAAATAATGTTTCATATATTATATCGCCGAAATCATAAGACACAATGTTTATTTTGTATTTTATTTTGTTAATAAAATGAGTTGAAATACTGAGTGAGAAAAAAAAACAACTGTAAAAAATTAAATTCACCAATATAATGTTTACACTTCTTTGAATTTTCTCTCGCTTTTCGAGAGCGACGAGCTGTTACCATTTTAAAATTTGATAAAAAATTTTAGCAATATTCAATGGCGATGACTATTTAGCACTGTTCTTAAATGTTACATAATCTCATTCGTGCAGTGACACACTCTTGATTCACAGTAAATATATAAACCACCCTAAAAAAAAAGAGAATTTTATCATAACGTTACGAAATTTGAAGAAGAATCGTCTCGTACTCGTGATAATTAAATAACTTCTTGCTAAGCACAGAGTAGCATGAGTAGGAGGCGCCTCATAGAAAATATAAAATAATATATATATATATTATATAATATATATATATAATATATATATATATATATATATATATATATATGATATATATATATATATTAAATAATATATATATAATATATAAATATATATATATATATATATATATATATATATATTATATTATATATATATATATATATATATAATATATATATAGATATATATATATATATATATATTTATGGTAATTAAAACCGTTAGATTAAAACGCAAAAATTTAAAAGATTTAAAGCTTGAAGTAGAATATAGTGAGATTTATACTTTTAAATTGAGCTTTTTAATTTAAGTTTTTAATTGATTTCACTAAAGATGCATAGTAACGGAAAGGTCTTTAAATATTTCATTGGTGCGATATAATATATATTAATATATAGAATATATATATATAAATATATATATAATATATATATATATATATAATAATATATATATATAATATATATTACCAAATACTTATAGATATTATTATTTGAGTATTATTGCTACTTATATTTATATCGTATCGTTAATTGTTACTAAAGAATATGATACAAGTAACAAATAAAATTTATTATTAATCAAAGCTAAATAATAGAAATGCAATTAAATAAATAATAATTATAATAATAATGAACATTATAAAATATATATATATATAATAATATATTAATAATATATATATAATTAATATATATATTATAATAAATAAAATAATAATTAAATATATATAATAAACTAATTATATAAAAATTGAATAATAATATAATAATTAATAATAATATAATAGATAAAATAATAATAATATATAATATATAATATATAATATATAACTTAATAATACTAATATATTAATCAGTGAAGTAATAAGTGACATAATAATACTACATGGTCATAATTATATGATGAGTATGAGCATAATACATAAATAATTCAATAATATATAATAATTAAATATATATTAAGTATTAATAATAATTAATAATAATAATTATAAATAAATAAATAATAATATATTAATAGATAATATAATAATAATAATAATAAAATAAAATAATATATAATAATAATAGATATAATAATAATAATAAATAATAATTAATAATATAATAATAATAATAAATAAAAATAATAAATAATAATAATATATATAGTAATTAAATAATTAATAAATATATATGGGAATATAGTAGGCATTGCTTGCTACCAATAACGTCTGGTTATTAATAATGAGCTGATAAGTGAGCTCACAATGGTCTAAACTATTCACATCTCGAGTTGAAACTCAAAAGTAGCAGAAATTTAGTATATATAAAACCGGGTGTATAAGATAATTTTAATAGTGGTTTATATTTTAAGTAAATAAAATATATTATATATATTATGATAAATATTATAATATATAATAATAATTATATATTAGATATAGGTAGGATTTTAATTTTATTACAACAACGACTGCTTACTAGTAGTCCGGCAGTCAAATACATGATAGTATTGGCCTAGATGCTTGCGGTGAAAAACGAATATTTTTTTGATTATGAGGGAATATACTAGTTGCCACTTATCGTATATAATATTTAAAAAAGAAAATATCATTTGAAATTTAATAGATCAGCGGTCATTACTCAGGTAGAGCCTTGAACGAAAATATTATATATAGATATAATATATATATATATATATATATATATATATATATATATATAATAATAATTATATATATATAAAAATATATATATATATTAATATATAATATATTAATATATATATAATTAAATATATATTATATATAATATATATATATTATATTAATATAATATATATATAATAATAATATTATATATAATATAATATATTTTATATATAATATATAATATATATAATATAATATATTATATATATATATATAAATATATAATTAAGTAAATATATATATATATATATATATATTATATAATGAATATATATATATATATATATATATATATATAAATATATATATTAATATATTAATTAAAAATATATATATATATATATATATATATATATATATATTATATAAATTAATATATTTATATATATATTAATATTTATATTATAGTATATATAATTATATATAGTATTTAAAATATATAATTAATATTGATATATGTATATAATGAGAGTGGTATGAGAATAAGTAGTATGAAGATAAGAAGTATAGTAAGTGAAATAGAAGAGAGAGTAGAGAAAGAGAGAGAGTAAGATAGAGAGAGAGAGAGAGAGAGAAGATGAGTATGAGAGAAAGAGGAGATGAGTAGTTGCCAAAAATATCTGTATTTTTGGAGACGTTTTTATTATTGTGATATTTTACCGTGTTATATTACATATAGTAGATTATTTACTTATTAATATTGTTAATTATATTGATTTAAAACTAATGTCGTTCATTAATAAGCCTTGGATAGTTTGTTTACTATAATTATTAATATATATAAAATAAAATGGTTACGGGGACTGGTTACTTTGATGCTAACAATTCTAGACATTATGTGACAGTATTTTTGAATGTTTAACAGTAAACCACATATACGATGACGAAACTATACTACGGAGATGGTAAGCAGCCCTAGAATCAAACAGATAACTGATACAAATTTATGAGTATAATATATATAAGCGATGTTGTAGTGAAACGCTTAAGTTTGATAAGTTAGCCGTGATAATGTAAGCTAAATCCACGGACTGTTGCTTTGACGCCTCGTTACATCTAATAAGACCAGAGATTTTGTATATACTTAATCGTTATTAGTATGCTTGCTGTGCATACGATACATATATAAATGATCATCAGCATCTGATATTCCTCTGTATATATGTAGGTTCATTTACAATACGCACTCTTGGATACGACCATATATGGCCTCAATTATACTCTGAGAGCGTTCGATGAGAGACAGCAATTGGGTTGATGGGGTGAATATCTGTGTGTGGAAACACGTTACCGATACAGGTGCGCTACTCCGAATCCATAATACCGTACCCCGCACCGATAAACACATTATATTATGGGTCGTTAATCTCGTGGTGATAGAGCTGTATTGTATGCGTGTCTGTATATTCTTACCTATCATCTACTCTTATTCTTACTGTTTTGTATATTTGTTGCTAATGTATTATGGTCAAATTGGTTATGTAATTCCGAGGGAATCGTTACAGAGCGTTATTCCACAAACATGGTAACGCATCTCGTACATACAAATTACATATCATTAATAATTGAGTAACCTAAATTATCGTCTTAGTATAGCACTACAATGTGACGCTCATCTACAACATGAAACTAGTAGATACGTTCACGTCACGATCCTTTTGTAAACGAAGCGGATAATACAACAGAGCATATTTACAATAAATAGAATTCCTATTCACGTTTTTGTTTCTAGTTAGCCCGTCCTGCAGGTTAATGCTTTTTTAATTATACGACGAGTTTTAGAAAATAGAGCTTAGTATATATATAACTGTATTATTTTATATATATATATTTTTATATATATACACTATATATTTAATCTAATACTTCTTTGACTCTACTTCATCTTATTATCATACCTTATATACTACTCGTATATACTCTTACTCTCTATCTTATCTCTCTACTCCTCTCGATCCCTCTCTCATCTCTATCTCTCTTTACTCTCTCTCTAATATGCTACTTCTACTTCTCTGTCTAGCTAATCTATTCTTATATTTCTTTTATAGTGTTCTCTATCAAAATAATATATTCTTTTCTCTCTAATCTTTAATATATTAATACTATCATGTTTTAAACCTCTTCTATACTATATTACCTATTACGTAATGAATATATAATCCATTATAAGGTACTATTAGTATAACAAATATTCTCAAAAGGCTTTAATATCTACTTAATGTCAAGTAGAAAGAATTGTACAAACAAAGTAATAAATATAATTTACTATTTTAATATATTATAATCTTATCTTTATACATATATCATACTTAATTGTAATATTAAAATTCATTCTTCATATATATTTCCAATATTATTACTTCCATTATATTTTTATATATAGTTTAATTACTCATAATAATAATATTCTAAATAACTAATTATGAACATCAATTACTTACTTACCAATTTACTTATTACTAACTATAACTCTCAAGTTTAAGACTTTTAGTGTGAGTGTTATTAATATTTTAATAACTCTCTAGATAATAACTTATATCTTACTCATATCGTCCAATACTTTCACTGACTTACTCTAACTTTTCACTAATTCTCTCCTTATTTCTATATTTATTACTAGCTACGATTATCACTCCTAACTACCCGTGTACTTCCAAATCTGACTAATCATATCTTACTACTTTACTACAACTTTATCTCTATATATATTTCATTACCTTTATATATCTTCATCTACTTCTAATCTACATTTCTTCAATCTCCTAGAATATAATATAATACTAGCACTCATCATCTCTCCCACAAATCTTCATATTAATTTATTTACTTCCTTATATGTCATCATATCATCAACATACATCTATTCTTCAGTAATTACCTCTTATAATTTCATCTAATCTATCAGTCTATTCTACCTTCTTTCTCAAATTCATTAATACCTTACTCTTAATTCAACTACGTAACTACTTTCTTACTAATAATCTATAATTACTCATCAAGACTATTATTATATCACATCACTTTATCTATACCATTATTAATCTCATATTCTTATATATCTTAATCTATCACTCACTCTCTTTATCATAAATTAACTTCTATTATATTATGCGTTATCCACTATTTATATTATCACTCTACGTTCATACTGTACATCTATATGACCAATCTTTCCTGTACTACTATCACCGTTTTTATATATATATATATATATATTTCATATACAATGCTCAATCGATAACCAAATTACCTCCTATTAAAACTCATGCATTCATTCTAGCCACTATCATCTTCTCAAGTACATTAGCTACGTGATGTCTTATCGATAGACTAGTAACTATCTGTAACTTCTTCAACTTAAATAATATTAGTATAACCTGACATCTAATACTACTGCAAGTCTTAACCAAAGTTCTACCGTATTCTCACTCACTTCTCATCCATTTAGCAACTTAATCGTCTATCTCCATAATTCTCCAAATCGTTCCTTTATCTTATCACTCAGCTCTCCTACAATCCTAATATTATCTTATAATAACCTACTCTTCAACTCTACCTCTATACTAATAATTGTATTCGTTCAACCTATATAATATTTTCTCGTCCTCACTTCTCTCCGAGATCTTATCGAATGTATATTATTGTATGTGAAGTATTTGCTTACACTCACTCTTTCCTTCCAATCTATATAACCTAAAGCATTCATCAGTTCACTCACTCTTCAGAGATCCTACATCTTAAGTATTCTCCAATCACATGGATCTCTTGACATCACGATCATCTCCTCGTCATTTCTCGCATTAAACATCTACTCATCTAACTCGTCAATACTTACTCTCTCTAAACTTCTCAACTGTAAATTCTCATACTATCACTTCATATCTCCATAATATGCTTCCTATCTCTCACTCTATCACTCTCTCTAATTAAAATCTTCTACATTTTTCAATTGCTGATTAATAGACGGAAGGTTAAGAGAAAGAGAATGGTTATCAGTACAAAGAAAAGTTAAAAAATTGTAAAAGATACAGAATATTTAATTCACTTTAATTGGGATCAATGAAGAAGAATTTGATACAATAAGGTAGAACATTATATAGCTACAAAGGTTGTATATTTGAAAATCTTTTTCTATGATGTCTCTGAGTAGATTTACCTCTACCAAACTCTTCATCATTTGACATATTGGATAGATGTCTTACTCAGATATAAAGCAACCCTCCCTTATTTTTAAGTCTTTAATTATATCATAACATAACTATTTATAAATATATTTATAATTATTATATTAAATTATAATATAGCTATCCATATAACTTTGTAAAAAGGTTTTTTAATTATGGTCGTATCATATAGCTAAAGATTTAGTGTCGCGAGCGTGCAAGAAAATTTTAAGTAGTCCGATGCTATAATAGCTCTCCCTGATGATTAGTCTTTCCCTCGTATTATAAAGAGTGTGAGCAATACATATACCCCAACATATGAACTGAGAAGAGACTAACTCTCCGAGTTTAAAGACCAACTTTAATTGTCTTATATTAAGTCTAATTACAACTCAACTGTGTGTGTGCTCTATTCAATCTCCAGTATATCTGAAAGAGGTGCGTAACTCTGATCCTACCTGAGTAATCAACGCTACGTTTGTCGTGTAACCAAGCAACTAGTTCTAGAGGCCATACGTTATCTCGAGTGATAGAATGGGCTATATGCGAACTCTATCATTCATCCGCACTACCGTTGTAGTAGTAATATCTATAGGCAAGGGACCTATCGCTCACTATTAATCTATTTCAACTACCTACAGTACAGATTGGTATAATTCATCCAGTTTTAATTACTATCTGGAGTGAGTTGATGAAAAAATCCATTCTCAAATTATATGGAGGTGTGTCAATATAGTCCACTCACGGACCTCGAATCACTGAATGCTATTGGTATGTTACTATGAGGTAGTGCTTCTCATAGAAAACCCGCTAGGTACTCAACTATATCTAACAATCAATGAGAATCGTATTAACCATTATTATATTTATTTTAATTCAAATTTGATATTTATTTACCGCTAAAGATCATAATTATATATAAGTCGTTTCTGATTATTTAATTTTTATCTTAGGGTATAAATAGACATATCATATCATTTATACTCATAATTCCTTAATTACTGCTCTAAGTTACGTAGCTATTACTCTAATTAATTATATTTCTAAAAATCTCTTCATATTGCATATACAATAATCTTCTAATCTTAGTAGTACAATCATTATATCATCTCTTTATAGATTTGAGACTATTATGATGATGAAATAATCAATTCTAATTTATAATTGTTCTTTTGTATAATGAATAATAATTAATTAAGGTATTACTATCCTGTCATAATACACTATAATATTGTCAATAAAATATCTTCTACTATCTCTATATGATTCGATAATGGTGAGGGGAAGGGATTCTAGTTTAAATACTTATATATAGCTTATTAATTAACTATTATAGGTTATGATATATTATATGTTTATCAAAATTAATATATAATAATTTAATATATTATATAATATAATATAATCTATAATATAATATATAATACATAAGAATAATACTTATATATTATATCTATTATATTATATTCTCATAGTAATACTGCTATTTTAATAAAGTCTATATTTACTTTTCGATAAATCTTATGCTGATCTACATTTTTATTGGTCTTATTCTATATACTATTTCGATCACTATGTCAATTACTAAGTACAATCTAAGTAATCTTATTAAATATATCATTGAACTAAAATATTTAGCACATACATTTTCTATCATCATATTATACTATTTCATTTGATATTGATATATATTATCTAACTAATCGATTTAAATCTTAAGAAATAATGTAATTAATATAAAGTAATTATGCGATGATCGATCGATATATTATCTTATAGTCTCGCAAACTACAAATCATTCACACTTACTCATAGATCCTAATACCTCTCTAACCTAAAGTAACAGACACTAGAACTTACTATTATCATCTAGAACATCATCAGATGCCTACTATAATCATCAATTTCTCGTATACTTGATTAGTCCCGACTAATACAATAAATAAATTTTAACTAATTATGAAAACTCACGGTCTTAAATAAGTACGGATACACAACAATAAATACTACTAGCTAGTGCGTCAGTTTAATTGTAAAAAAAAAGAAAATTAATGTATGTCTCGCATGCATAATAGACTAATATAAATATACTGGATATATATACTCTCACCTACACCCTAGAATACCCTATAGCAGAGATGGAGTGACAAGATACGATCACTGCTATCAGATAAATTGTCAGTTCATACTAGAGTGAAATTAGCCTAGTTATAATATCTATATGTGCATATACAGCATATTCGTTCTCAGTATAACAATTAACGTAATTTGCGTACTGGGTTTGAATTGTAGCATTATAAATGTTTCAGCTGACTCACTGACCAGTGCGTAAGGATATCTTAAGTAATATATTCATAAGCGATCATGGGTGTTGGTGAATGACAAGCAGTTGGGATTACTCATCGTATTCATATATTCTATATTTCATGTTATATGTGATGTTAGTGTCATTATAAGTATCATGTTAAAAAGTTAACGATGGTGTAGTTTTATCGACTATTTAGTTAACACAGAAAGTTTGATAATGGTTTGTTGAAATCATTAATATAGTTTTTTATAGTGTCAATAAGAGATGAATGAACTATTAGTAGGTATAAGCTCGAATATCTAAAAATATATACATTAACTATACTTAATGTCTACTCTCGAGTATATGATCTTAGTCAATAACTGTCTATAGTGATTTTGAGTTTATGTATCTGTACGCAACCTATGTCGAGAGGTGGATAATATCAAGTTCTTCGTTATTTAGTGTTCTGAACTTAGCTTTTTAATTGGTGTCCTTGTGAATAAATTATAGCATGCTATAAAGCGGAGAATATCAGTTCCAAATCTCTTATAGAGGTCTCAGCTCAATGTTGCGAGGGTTATCTAGTATTCGATATAAAATAATAATCCAATACTTTATTTAGCAGAATCATAATTATTATTGTATGTCTATAATACGTACCCTCAATTGATGACCGGCGTGATATGTTAAACAAATAGCGTAGGCAAAACACCACTATAGATTGAGCAACTCAACTCATCTTTAAACATAATAATTATAAGTACAAGTATTACCTAAAGGATTGGAAATATTAACATTGTATTTAATATAATAAAGGACTCTATAGAGGAATAAGATTTTGATGGAGTCTAGATACTATATAGGAGAGATTTTGGGCTTCACTTAAACTATTTGTGCTGGCCGAATCCCGGATAATAGAAGAAAGATTGAGAGTATCTAAGAGATAACCAGTAGATAAACGTATATACAAGCCCAAGGTATCACTAATTTTTAAAGTAATATATTTCTTGTATTAGGTGATCCAAATTTCAGTATAATAAAGATAAATCAACTGTCTAGTTTTTCCTGTAATTTTAATGATCCGTCAGATGAGAGATGAGATAATTTTATATGTAGATAGATAATTTAGAGACGTATCGATCCTATTCTATTGTGAATTTACATATTGTCTATTTTAATGAATAATCATTATTATGATGGTAAGCTATCTGTATTTGATATACCATTATTAGGAAGTTTTTTACTTTTTTATCTTAGTCACTATATGATAAGTTTAAATGTTTTTACTATGAGTAACATTTTTATATATACGTTATTTTTAAGGTATAGAGCATATTTATTTTATTATATTACGTTATATATATATAATATAATCATCTTTATGCAAATATAAAATAATTAAGAGTACTCTCATCCGAAGAATACAGCTGATTGAAGAAAGATAGATTTGTTCACTCATAATCTGGCTCAAATGAAATCTCGGTTATATCTATAGTTCTCTCAGCAGCCGTGACTCTCCAACAGAGAATATTAAAGCATGTGTCGAAGAACGATAAATTAAGCCCATGCTTAAAGATAAAGATGAGGCGCTATATAGATGCTATTCTTATGTTCCGATGAGCTCAATGAAAACAGCTACAAACTAACAAATATTATATTAATTGTACTATTAATAAGTTGAAAACAAGGTGAAAAAAGGGGCGATATAATCCTAATCTACATCTGCTGCGTCCCTTTCTTTAAGAACCTCACACGATTATTTGTTGTGAGAGAAGCTCTAAGTGAAGATGGATTTTATAGACCCTATAGGCATTGCAGAAACCATAATGAAGCTATGAATAAAATAAAGATAATCTGATAACGCTATATGAATTTATCTCTCCTCACCGATCTAATACATTATATTTAAAAGTATATAGTGCACAAGATATTACTGCAATAGTGCTCCTTTACATTGTTTAGAAGATAAGAGCTCTTTCTAGTGTCTCTTTATAAGTCTTGTCCGCTCACAAATTATCTTAATACTTCTTTTAATATGAAGATCCCATGAGTCCCTAATGCTCGTTAGTTGTAAGAGAAAATTCAATTGTGAGCTTATTTATCATTCTATTTTTTATTAATATATAAATTTTATAATATATTGTAAATGAAATATTTATATGTGTTTTTCTTTTTTAAAATGAACATAATTCTTTGAGAGATAGAGATAACAGATCACTCTGATGAGAAATAACGTTACCCATCATCAGCACTGCAACTGAGATAAAATAATATAATTAATAGAGATGTATTTTTAGTAAATATTTGTTAATGAGATAATATATACTCCAGTTCTTTATTTATCATAAATGATTATTAGAGTAAATCATAAAGTATATGATTTAACTTCTTGATAATTTCTATTTCAGAAGAATAAATGAATAAGCTCTATGAAGTAAATGTGGTGTAAAAGTAATTTATTAATATTTTTAGTATACGAGAATATATAATAAATTAAATATAATGTCTTAAGATTATTTTCTGAAAATAAATATGTATTAAATTAAAATGATCAAGTATATAGATAGATTTTATAGAATTTATGTAACTAATGATGTTAATATACGTATATATAATATAAATCCTAATTATAGACCTCTATTGATATAAGGTGATAAATTAGGAGATAGAAATTAGACTTCTACATGATCATATTAAAGAGGACATATGAATCAGAAACACCAAACTATATCTCCTGGCTCTATTATTACTGAATACATTGATTAATGAGTCACTATCTAAGTCATATTCTCTCATTAGCAATCAACAAATGTGGTATCCTCTTGGAACTCTATAGCTACAGGGTGCCGTGATTGAATGGAGCAAAAATATAAATCCAAACAAGATAAAGTATGATTATCCTGAGACATATGCATTTTTTTGTTATCTTAAGCTAGCTCAACTAGATCCTTAGCGTATTACTCCAATAGATATTTCCGTGTATACTAATATACAGACCAGCACAACTAGTGTAGAACTTATTCTTTACAACTCACAGTAAATATTGAATAAAAACTCGAGAGCCAGATTTTCACACCGAAATCTCACGACTTATATCGCTAGATTTTCCGATATAACCGTGGAATAAGGAGACAAAGTAATTATAAGTATTATCATGTGCGTGAGTGCGTTAAATGTAAGTGTAGTAATTATGAAAAAAAATAAGAGAATATTAAAACCTACAAAGAAAATTGACCGTTAATTTCTGTAGAATGAATCTATTATACTCGAATGAACTGTATAACAGACTCGAGAAACTGAAGTGAGAAAGATAGAATTTGAGTATGTGATATTTATAATTTAACACACACAGTGTAATTATTTTTGAAGATATGAGAACGCCTGGCACGCAAGTAGTTCCGCGGAACTTTATTAAAGTAGATCCTCAAAATGCAGAGTCGCCATCCAATAACTCTTCCGCTACACTTGTAAAATTAACTGAACGACATACAGAAAGAGGAAACTAGATAGTTCAAGCTTAGATCACGCTTCCCCACCAGTAGCAATGTACGCCTCTCGTATGAAGTGTTAATCTCGCAAGCACCCTCCGTGTTGTTCTATGCTAGTTAGAGATAGGGTAACCTATGTTATGATAAAACAGAGAATAATTAGGACAGCTTGAAAAAATTAGATATTAGTAATAAATATTATAAGATAATAATAATTAATAATATAATATATATTTATAATTATATATATTATATTATTATTAATAATATATATAGATATAATAATATAGTAGATATATTAATAAATATTAGAATATATTAATATTAATTTATTAAGTATAAATAATTTTATAGAGATATATAATATATATTGTATTAATAGTTAATTTAAACTTTGAATAATTATTAATGAAAATACCGTTAATATTCGCTAATTAATTTTTTAGCTTGTTTAAATTTATAGTATTATATAGAATTATAAATAATATAAATTTATTATATATTAATTATATATAATATTATTATATGTATTAATTAATTGACTATATAATATTAATTTGATTATAAAGATGATAATCAAGATATATAATTATATTAGTATTAGAATATAAATATATTAATCTAAATCATCTTTCCTTCATCTGTTTTCCTCAAGGACTGGGATTGAGGTAATGTTAGATTGCGTGACATTGCATCGGAAAAATAGAAGATATAGTTAATAATATAGTAATGAAAATATTATTATAAGACAAACCTAAATATATCGAAAAGTGAAAACCCAGCTACTTTTACAACATAAAAATATAACACAACAATACAATATGTGAATATAATCACTATATTAGTTGAAGAAACTTCTATATAATTATACGTCGTCTAATTATATTATATAGTTATTCATATAAATACATACCTATACTCACTATTTAAGTAGGCTCATTAGGGAGGGCCAAGACTGCCTAAGTTGGTGGCTACTTTTTGAGGGATTACTCTCTCTGTATACTCACATGAGATAGTGGCATTATTTACAATCTCTTTGACTATGGATGTCTCTATCAGTTGTCAACAAGAGAGTAATAAAAGATATTCAATAAAGAAAGTAAACCAAAAGGCTTCTGTTGGATACTCTCTCTGCGTAAAAGCGAATTGGTAAGTCTCAGCTTTCCCGCCGTTTTCACCCTTGCCTTGATCTTCCGTTTGGCCCGAAACTTGTGATCGAATTCAGTTCGCCCACCGAGAGCTCTCTCCCTCTATGGGCCGCGGTATTTCCTTTGGGAGGATTTATATCGCGTGCGAAGAGTGTTGGCGGCAATAGGATTACTATATCCCCTCAATCTTATTCCACTCAAACTCAGCCAACTGTTCTTATGATCTATCATCTCCATGCACTGCAATCACTTATCCAAATACATAGGATTTAATTATAATTATTCTTTGCACTCTAATGACGCAATTATGAGCTCAGAGCAATTGTTTTCTGTACAAGCAATATGTCTGAGAATCCTATATAAAATCTTTATTACAATTACTACTCATCTGGCAGGACAAGTTCCCTTCTACTGATACATTCATAGTATCCATCATTTTTTTCTTAATATTTCTTGTATTCTCCGCAGTATCCGGTAATCGCTAATTTTATTACCTCATCCAACACTCAAAAATATATTATAACCACAGATTATAATTATACATTACCGCTTAAATCTCAATAATTAATAGCCGACAATTGATTTAAATCCTTTGCATATATGTATATACATATGAATGTGTACATATTTGTATATTTTATATTTAGAAAACTTTTCTATTTATTCTCTCCTTTACACCTGCTTTAATGTACTCAACACTCACTACTAAATAATAACTTCCTCTATATGAGTTTATTCCTTGAATTATTATTCATTATAATTATTTACTCATAACACCCTAATAACTGCCCGTAAACTGTAATAGTATTAGTGTCCATCAGAAGTAAGTGTAATACATTATTTAACTATTTATAGTATGTATTTATTTAAATATTATATTAATATATTAGTTATATTATATAATTTATTAGTATTTATTAAGGATTGTATAACTATATTAATATTATATATTAATATATTTAATATAAGTATATAATAATATAATATATTTGAAATTAATAATAATTTCAATATTAAGGTTGTAATTTGCATTTTTGAATAATATAATCATAAATGTATCAATAATTATTTATATTACATAAATTATGTAATTTTTATAAATCAATTAGTATATTTATATTATAGTAGGATATTGATATACTATATATCTAATAATTATATATACGTATGGTCTCACTTACATAATTAAAGTACTTAAGGATTAAATCTCGATTAACTGGTAATATATAAATAAATATATAAATTATATAATTATGATATTATTTATTATATTATCTATAGTATAATAATAATATATTAATATATATATAATATATAATATATTGTAAAAGTTTTACTGAATAAATTTATATAAAATAGTTCAATGAATACAAAATATGTAAAAAATTAAATGAATAAAATAGTTAAAAAGATAATTAATAATAAGCCCTGAATATTCTAACTCACTAAGTTGAAAATTATATTATATTTCTTTTATTATGATATATAATATATTAAATAAAAATAATATATATATTTTATAACTAATAATATTTAATTAATATTATATAATTATATATATATATATTATTATATATGTATATGTATTAAATATAGATATTTATTTATTTAGATGGAATTATTATATATATATTGAGTAATAGTATTAATATAATGAGTTAATATATTATATATTATAAATATATATATTTATAATAATTATAATATTATATATTAATATATATAGTATAATTATAATATATATATTGAATGTAATATAATTAATATATATTAAATATATATAATTAATTATATAATTATAATAAAGGAATTCTATTCTTCATATCTTATACATTATTCTAACTCTTAGTGTACTTATATATAACTAATAATTTAATCTGATCTTCTTACTTCTTTAATTAATTCTTACTCTTAATTTAATACTTACTCAATTGTCTTCATATATATTCATTTTACTTTCTATATATACAATATCTCTCATATTATTATACTTTAATCATTCTATATATATTTAATATATCATATAATTCATTATTTATAATTACTTCATACTTATCATTAATATTATCATCTAATACTTATAATATAAATTATATATTTATATATATTAATTATATTAATATTAATCTATTATTAATATTTTATATATTACTATTAAAAGTTCTTATTCGTATATATAATTAGTAAATATATAAATTATTTATAATATATATAAATATATTAAAATATATTAATTATATATTTTATAGAATATTATAAAAATATAATTAATATTAGTCTTTAAATTAATAGTATATATTAATTTAGTTAATTATATAATATCAATAATATTGATATAATATAATATATTATACATTTGCAGTTTATATATATATGTGTTAATATATTATACTTATATATATTTTATTTATATTATTAATTATTATATTACATATATAGATATATTAATTAATATATATATTAATATATTAATTATTTATAAATATTTAAATAATATATATAAATTTTAAATATTAATTAATTAATAATTTTATATAATATAATTTATAATCTATATAAGGTTAATATTAAATTATATAATATATATATATAATTATATAATAATATTATATATTTAATATATATTATATATTAATATACTATAGGTTATATATATATTATATAATATATAATTATATATAATTAATTTTTAACATGATGATTGAGTAGAGATTCTATGATTGTATTAAGATGATATTATTTAATGTATAATAGAGAGTAAGTATTTATGAATAATAGTAATGAAATGAGAGAGTAAGATAGAAGTAATAATGAGATATGATATTATTAATAATATTAAGAAAGAATGTAATAGATATATATATAGATATATAAATATTTATTTAATAGTATACTAGATGATATTTATAGATATTATAATATAATATATAATATTAAATGAGAGATTTATATAGTATAATATAAATAATATAACTAATAGTTATAAAGAAAATAATATCGAGAGATATAATTATTAATAATATAAATTAACATGAATTTATTTAAATATATATTATATATTATATTATAAATATATATATGAATATATATTTATTTAATATAATATTAATGTATATATAGATTGATAAGAAAATTAATATATATTTTATTATTATATAACACCTATAGATATATATATATAATTATAATATATATATATAATTAAGGAGTAACTATAATATTTATAGTATTAGTAATAAAATATTATTAATTTATTTAGAGAGATGTATATTAATTATATATTAATTATAGTTATATATAATATATATTAAGTATTATTGCTATATATCATTAAATATATATAATATATTTTTATATTAATAATATAAGGGTTATAGCACTTTAACTGCTCACTTCCTATTTCGGATAACATTGTTTAACTGAAGGAGCGTTCCCAGTTAACCTATAATATAAATAAAATGATAACGTAAATTGTATTAATTGATTATTTGATTTTAACTAATTTTTTATACTCAAATCAACTAAAGATAATGTTATTTATTAATATATTGCCCAATTTTTTCAATGCATTGTTACCTCTAAAAAAATTACTAATAAAAATTTACATTAAGATTAAATTATTTAATATTAAGTCCATTTTAAAATTGTATATAAATATTTCAAGTATGTCCTATCTAGATAATTAACCCTTATTAAATGAATGATATGCAGGACTGGATAAGATAAATACAATTTCTTTAATGATATTCATTGTGTTATTCATTTTCTTTTTCTAATATTACGTATAATTTTATATTTTATAGTTTCTTTTTAATTATTGGTTTTTTATTTTTTGCGTATTTCAGCTAGTTAATGACGATTTAATAAGATTAGTATTAATGACTCATCTAACCAACATATTAGCAAATAACTCAAATATAAACTAATTTCTTAATAAACATATAATAGATTAATTAATATATTAGTATTAAAGATATTGTTATACTTCAGCAATGATTATGAAGGAAGAGATGTTTGAAGAAGTCATGGTATAATTTCATGATATAAATAATTACGAAAAAAATATATGATCCTATGGGTAGAATAATAAGAATAAGACAGAGAATAAAAATAGATATTAATATGAATGTGAATTTATTATTTTTAATGTTTAATTATAAAAAAAATTTATAAATACTAATAAAAAAAATATATACCTAGCGCTGGCTGACCAAATATAATAATGTTATACAGTATCTAATAATTAACGAACAAACTAAAATAAAATCAAAATAATAACGATTAAATATATAAAATCAAAATCTATATATATTTAATTATTATTAAATATATTAGATACTGCACAATCCGTATTAAAATCGATACAACTATGTCAGAAGCTATATAATGGTTAAAATTATATTTTTAATCTTACACATAAGATTTAATAATTTTTTTAATATAGATTGAATTTCTTAATTTTATATTATTAAATTTTTATTGTTTTTATATAATATTTAACTGAATATATATGTAATGTATTATATATAATTAATATATATTTATATTATAATAGAAATATATATAAATTATATGTTATTCATGATATTATTATTATAATTAATTAATTACATATAGTATTAATATTTTATAGTACTGTATATATAAATGTATAAATGTTATTTAATATTATTTTATTAATCACTAAATTATTTTGATGAGTGTCTGAGAGAGCTTTTGATTAGATTAATATGTTGACAATTATCACCGTAGGACTAATTAACCGATGAACAAGAACATTTGGGACGATATTAGAGCCATATACCGTTTAATAACGATTCTTATGTTGGGATTATCGTGTTGTGATTAATGGCACATGTAGGGTGTAAAGTTGGTACTATTAGCGTCCCACGAAATATAATATACATTGTTTAACTCAGTCACCTAGGACGGTAGGTATCTCACTGTGTTCTGAAATTCCATTTACTTGTATTTTTGTGTATCACCGCAATTGCCGTGAAACTAACTATTATCTGAATTATAAAATTAAATTTATAATATTTTAATCTGTAATAAGCTTATTTACTTGTTATAGTAAATTCTATATATAGTATTATATAATAGGTTATTTAATAATTTTATATATATATATTATTTATAATTATACTATTTAGATTTATAATAATAGGGAAAGACTTGATGTGATTATTTAGTATGGTCTTTTCAAGAGATACGCTCGATAATGTTTTATATAAAGTAACAATCGAGTATAAAGATATTGTGGCTGCCAACATACATCTGTAGCCACGATAGGCCCACCTGCCGATGTATTCTATTTAGTAAACTCAAAAAAGAGGGTTTCACACTTATTCATTTTTAATTAAATAGAATACGTATGGGTTCTTAATTTTCCTTTGTAAAGATGAGTCTCAATAAACCAGTTGTTATACAATGATTGCAATACCGATCTCTTAAAAATGGAAGACAATAAAGCTCATTATTATATAAATCATGTAATAATAATATATCTCTTTTAAAAAAACAGTAATCAAGGTACTTTGGATTTAATAACAATCAAAAAAAATTGAAGATGTTTCGATCAAATCAAAGTCAAGTAATAAAAGTAACAAGAAAGTCGCTTTGTGTATTGTAAGAACCTCTTTGTTTTTGCATATCAATTATATGAAATGTTCCGCGCGCGTCTACCTCACCTTGCCGACTTTTACTGTTTCGACTTGCGTTGATTATCATAAGAATGTCGGACTTCATTATACCTACTACATTGCCGACACTTTGCCATTTTTTGAAACAAATTTTGGATAAAAGGAAGTTCTCGGAGAGAGTATTATGAGTGAAATCTATATTAAACTTCTGATTCTTTGTCGTATTATTAATAAATTTGTTGCAGAAGTTTTTGTGCCTGTATGGGCGTTGCGGGGCTTTTCATTATGACCTAAAAATTTGCTCCGCGAATTTAGCAAGTACGAACCATAAAATTAAGATTTTTTAAGTTTTAATGAGTGGATCTTAATTACTTACCCCCAATTTACAACACCGAGTTAGTGAGAAAGAGTAAATCTAGTAAGGTTATTTATACACTAAAACAAAATATCAATTCAAATCGTAGCAACTTATTATTGAACAATTCTCTATATTGCTACATACTCGTTCATACATACAATAATATACCTCATATCCTCTTCAACCTCTAACATTTTCTCACATGTCATGCTCAGCTCAAACTCTATCGTTCCGTCTCGACTCTCTTTCTTCTCTCACCTCTTCTCGTAGGACAAAAACACAGTATAATCTGATATGAAAAGAAATATTCAATACCGTTTAAACTAGAATGGTATACATCCGATAATAATTCATAATAATTATATATATAACTATTATAATACAATTTTATTAAATAATTAAATACTTTAATATATTATATAATATGTATATATTACAGATAATGAAAAGGCGCATTCTACCTCACTAAGATATTTGATTTATAATTCAGTATATATAGCAAATACATTAACAAAATTAAATGTATTATAATAGTAACCTCAAAATGTTTTTACATTAAATTACGGTGATAAATATGATAACAATTGATAGTTTATCACCCAAGTTAATATGTCAATCGATCTGATACGTATTTTAATCCAAGGATAATTTCCTATAATATAGTGATATATAGGTATATTAGGCGTTATTCTAATGTTCCGTTATTGATTACATAATATAATGCACGAATTAATTTTCTAAGCTGTAGTAATCGAAAAAGAATACTTGCAGTGATAAGTTAGAGTACGTATAAGTAGCTTAATATTTTAGGTCCTTTATTTGAAGATTTACTTTATCATATTTTGTACAGTAAGTCTGCAGGTCCAAATGGTATATGAGATTCCGAAATAAAGAATCAGTAGTTTCAGTAAATATATATTATTATTGTTATGGAATCTCAAAATGATAATTTACCCATTAATCTAAACTGAATGAATAAGTGGATAAAATCTACATACGAAATAGAAGATTGCTATGATCTAAACGAAAATGAATCCTCATCTAGGAAGTTGTATGGAAGATATTATAATGAATAAATTAAATCAAATTTATATTATAGTGTAATTGATATTACTTTTACGTAATGTATTCACTTTGCTTGTTCTTACCGATTTATTCGATATGAAAATATTTTATAAGTTATCTTGTAGTTTTTTCTCTACTCTATCTTATATTTTGTTTGTATTCTTTGGATTATTCATACCCCTTTATATACTGTTGAAATTTCTGTGTAGTTCTTCTTGGATTCACAACAATTATTATATCCTATCTTTTAGAATTTAGTATTAAGTATGAATATCGTTGATAATGAATTAATAATCAACGATATATGTTAAAAGATAATTTCAGTTCACCATACTTTCGGTGTTTATATTACACAATAAATATTTGTCTTATGCGAGTAGAATTTGTGACTTGCAACGAAGTCCCCGTGTCTTTGTAACGAGAGTACTCGTCCATTGCTCTTCAGCCTAGCTTTATTAAATAACACGCCAATTGACTGTTCGTGGGCGTTGTAGCAAGCAATGCCATCTACGCTTACACCCATGCCAATACTACTTAATTAATGGTATAACTTATGCGATTAGAGATCACGTTATAGTCCGCTGTCATTTCCTTAATTTACCTCCCATTGGCCGCCGAAGTTGCCATTTGGAAAGTTTGGAGGAATTCTGAGAAGATGAATGTTAATTTGGTATGAATAATTTATTTTCCATGATTTCATTTTTTAATTTATTGATAAATATTTTTTTAATAATGAAAGTTATATGTTAAATTGTTCATGGTACAGATTTCGTGGTGCTTGGACTGTTAAGCTCTTTATCAACTTTATCAGCCTTCGTAAGGAAAAATAATTTGTCCAAATTTATTACTTACTATTATTTAGCAGTTTATAATAGTAAATTGGCTTAAATGAGGTAAATATTAACGAATTCACTCCTTTAATTTGCCGATATTTTTACTGGTTCCAAATCCAAAGATTTTAATGATGGGCTTCGAGAAAATCTTTTAAATATCTTGTTTGTTACATCTATTTTATTTTGCTCTTCTTGATATGCTTTTTGTCTTAACTAAATTATTTAATTGATTAAATGTAGTTAACTGATGGATAAAATCAGATAATAACATATTAATATTGCTTATATGTGTCAGCTAACCTTTGTTTATAGTCACTGGCGCAAGCAGGATTATTTTCCAAGATGGAAGGGAGGCTGGAAGTGTAAGCTGCCCCTCCCCCCTTATCCCGGATCGTGAAACATAATGTTTTAATCTTTCCTTTCTTATTCACAATAACTTTATGATTTTTCATAATCTAGTTTTGTGGTGAAATCAAAACTTTAAAAAAAAAAAAATTGGATTGTCAATGCTCAAAACATAAAACTTGAACAAAATTTTCTTATTTTGCATCCGATCTGCATCATGTAAAAAGCAAAACGCTGAATTTGACAAGTTTTAAAGTCGATTCCAAGCATTTTTCCTGTATCTCTTTTCATTTGTTATTTTCTTAATATTTAAAAGAAAATTGATGACTGATATATTTGGATAGAGAGCAAACACATTTTGTCGAAATGATTTGAAATTTGAACTCTACAATGATAGTTTTATTATCTAAATTCTTTTGATATGGACGAGATACACCTTTTCCATTTAGGTAATTTTTGTCTCAGTAAACAACTGGAGGGCACGAAGACACAATTTAAAGACCAAAAAAGGAGGGTATTGTCCTCCCTCATACCCTTTATGCTTTCCTTGTTCCCAATGATCGATGAGTCGTTGTTCATTGTTCTTCCTCGGTTCGATCGAGAGAAATCAAAATTGCGAACACGAGGTGTTGACTCCCTAAGGATTTGTCTTCCTTCTTCGTTCACAGATTATCATGATTAACGTCGTCTCATTTCATAAAAAAAATGTACATACATTTTTGATTTTTTATATTTGGTTTCAAAGGACGACATTTTAATTGATGATTCAGTGTTTTCTTAAAAAAAAATATTATGTTAACTTTTATGTATCTATTTTTATTGGGAACTCAAAATATCTATTTTACGAAAACTAAAAAATTTATTTTTGTTTTAGAAATTTTGTGAATTTTTAGTTTTTTGGTTTTGGTTTTCATCTTTTTTTTTTTTTTAGGATTTTTTTTTTTTTTTTTAAAAAAAAAAAAAAGTTTGTTGGTGAAGAAAATTTCTTTCATTAATCTTCCTTTAAAATTGAAATTTAAAAATCAAGATCACTATTTAATACCTGATCGCATTGCTAGCTTTTATTATTATTATTATTATTATTATATTATTATTCTTATTATTATTTATATTATTATTATATTGAAATTATTATAATGTATTATTATTTATTTTATATTATGATATAAAATATTAAAAATATTATATAAATTATAATTAATATATATATATATATATATATATATATATATATATAATATATATATATAACCTATTATATATATATAAGGGATGAACTCTCTCTCTGGTTGATTATTATTGAATTTAGGAATTAAATAAATAAATGAATATCTTGAGCTTAGTATTTTAAATAAATAAAATAAAAAAAAAAAAATTTATATATTAAATTTTAATTAAGCAATGTAAAAAAAATAAAAAGCCATAAATTAATATTTATTGGAAAACGATAAGACCGACTGAGAGACACTCAACAAACAATAAATTACTTATATTTAATAAAGATGGAACTTCATTTGATTGAAAAGTGTAGTGTTAACTCTGCGAATTTAATTTTTTTTCTGTTTTATCTGGTAAATTTTGAAAGAAATATTTACAAGCTCATTTTAAGTATTCTAAAAAATCTTTTTATTTAAAGTTAATAGTTTTTAAAGTCCCATTCACAAAAGAATTATTAATGTTTATCATTTTTTAAAAAAAGATGTTTTTTAATAAAATTAAAGAATAAATATAATTATATATATATATATATATATATAATATATAATATATAGATATATATTATATATATATATATATATATATTATATATATATAATATATATATATATATATATATAGTATATATATATATATTATATATATATATATATATATATATATATATATATATATATATATAATAATATATATATATATATACTATATTATATATATATATATACGATATATAGTATATGATATATATATATATATATATTAATATATAATATATAATAGTTCTATATATTATATATATATATATATATATATATATATATATCAGGGTTCATATTGCTGTCCTATTTTCCTATCTTTTCATACGTACAGTAAAAATGTGCTCTTTTGAAGAAAATCTACCTTTCCTACTTTTTTGACTTTTTTCACCCAATGTTTGTTGAAGTTCAAGGAAAAAAATTCAAATCCGAGTTGATCAGTATTGGAGTAAGATTTTCTCTCTGAAAAACTCCTTTAGTCAATGTAAGTATTCTCAGTTAAAGAGTGGTTAAAGCTCGCATCATTCCGCACGGAAATGCTGATGTTGAGCGTGGCTTTTCACAGACATCCAATTACCTTACAGATTCCAGAACCAACCTTTCTCAGGCATCAGTTAGTGCATTACAGTCCACCAAAGATGGCATAAAGCAATTTGGTTATGAAGTCCATAAGGTGCCCAAATCAAAGGACTTCATTAAGAAGGGAACCAATGCTCATAAATCTTATTTCGAAAGATTGGAGGAAGAGAAACGGATCGAGACCCAAAAAGAGGAAGGCAAAGGAAAGAACAAGAGTTGTCTGAAATGAAAAAGAAAGATTTTGAATGGAAATCACAAGAAAAATCCCAGCTATCTTCAAAGAAAATTCATTTCAGGAAAAAGAAGCTAAAGCTACAACAAGCATCAATAACTACAATTTCTTGGTTGAAGAAGCCAACGTAAGGATTAAGAATGCATTAAAGATTAATGACATGAAAGGACTACAGATAGGGCAGACTATGCTTGAAGCAGTTTGCAAAAAAGTTGATGAGATGACCCCTGCTTTGCACGAAATAAGAAATGAGCAAAAGAAGATTGAGAAAAATAAAAGAACCGTGCTTGACTACTACTGTGCAAATCAAGCAAAAAAAAAAAAAAAAAAAAAAAAACCCAAGCCAAAGCAAAAAATAATAAAAAATTATTCTTGTAATCATTGGAAAATTTGTGCATCATATTTTTTGTTTTCAATTTTTATGTAGTTAATCTATCATTACATTACTTTTTCAATTTTTATTTTTTCATTTTTTCTAGTTTGTTAATGTAAGCGTTATTTTTAAAGAAAATAAAAGAATAAAACCCATACCTCACCCAGGGTTCTAGTTGATTTTGTTAGCTTACCTACAATTAGCTTTCTTCAATTAATGTAACATTGAGAGAGAGAGATTAAATTTTAAAGCAAATACATGTAAAGTTTTAATTATTTTTGTGACGAACATAATTTTAATTAATAATGTAAAAAACTCATCCAAACCTAATTTTTGGTAATATAATTTTTATTTCTATTAGTATTGAATTGAAAAAAAAAAAAAGTTTTTGAACTGAAGGCAGAACATTCAACTGAAACCTCATCCGGCACATTTGGTTGGGGATAAAAAAAAAAAAATCCTCCAGTACAACGAAATAACATGAAAATTAGATATTTTGAAGAATATGTAGGAAAAATGAGGTAGATATACCAAAAATAAAAGAACGATTAATAATTTAGCATTAAATTTTGTTCTACTTTTGACCTACTTTTTTAATTGTTTGCCTACTTTTCCTACATTTTTATTATAAGTCCTTGATTTCTATTATTTGACCCCTACAAATGATATGACCTTATAGTATATATATAATAAATAAATATATATATATATATATATATATTATATATATATATAATTTCAAGACTTTAGCAAAGGCATATCACTGACATATCAATGTTAATTTTACATTAACATCGTAATATTTACAAAAAATAGTTTAGCATAAACCTGTCTATTCATCATACTGACAAAGAATTATAATGCTGATATAATTACGTAATAATACAAAATGTTATTTACATCAATAAATAAATAAACATTTAACAAAAATAAAATAATTAATATCATTGAAAACCTCTAGTCTAAAATATATTACATTAAATTCACCAGCTATTATAATTCACGCATAATCAATAATAACAAAGTATTTAATACAATAAACTATAAAAAAATAAACAAATAATTTTATCCTACATAAACATTAAAAATATATTCTTTAGAGTATTGTACAACATATGGCTTGAACTCTTGCTTAGTACTGATTATTTAATAGTTAATAAATATCAGTAAATCAGTAAATCAAACCACCCATCCCTGCAGTTTCCCCTACCCGTCCCACCCACCTGTGATCTATTGAGCTATTGATTCAAGTCATATTTCATGTATCATTTTAGACAAACATAACATAAAAATATGTTCTTTATA
>JABUQX010001188.1:0-7500 GCA_015478945.1 Trachelipus rathkii
GCTATCATACAAATAAAGATTTAATATAAGAGGAGATTCTATCAATTTCAACATACAAACGTGATTGAATAAAATTATGTACCTCAAATAATAGAAAGCAGAGAGGTGCAGAACTATTATTGATATACATCAATAAACCATTTTAATCTGGTAAGTTCTTTTTTAAAATGCGTTTTAAAATTATAACTAAATAATATTATCTATATATTATTTAATTTAAGAGTAATTCTATAGCCTGTATTATATATATATAATATATATATATTTATAATATTAATATTAATAGTATATATATGATAATATATATATTAATTGAATATATATAATATATAAAGTTCCAAAATTATAGTTTATTGATTTTAGATTAATATTTTTAAACTATATAATATATTCACTGAATTTAGTGCATAAAATAGTATTTCAGTCTAAGTAGATAGTATATGGATATAAATATATATATATATATAATATGAGTGACGTAAGTATGTTATGATATAGTAATATATATATTATTTATGATTATATATATATATATATATTATATATAAATATATATTAATTTATAATATATTAATATATAATATATCTTATATAGTATATATATTCATATATTATTTCATATACGTATATTTTTATGATTATATATTATTATATTTATAGTATATGTATCACTATTATATATATATTATTGATATTAATATATTAAGTGGTATATATATATATGACTATCAAAACAGACCTGGCCCGCACCAGCTTATTCATCGAGCCAGAGCCGCCACTGATATATATATACATATATATATAAACGATATTATATATATTTAATATAGGATAAATATATATGAGTACACATACCTATATACATATAATATAATATTATTGTAGTTATAATTTTTAGGTTATTATATTATATAGGGTTAGGATATTTGTAGTGGCATAACTTTATAGTTATATCATATAGTATTACTAATATATAAGCTGCGCTAACAACTCCTTGGTTTCCTCCTAGCTGATAAATCTTTCTGGCTCTATGCCAAAAACATCTCTAGATAATTCTGTAAACTGCCTTTCGTCACTCATTCATTCGATATTTCTGTTTATGGTCCGTACGCTACTCTGCAATTGGAAAAGGCCAAAGTCTCTACTGGCCTCCCTATTTTCTCTAATCAACCCATGGGAAGATATCCTGGCATTCTCGCCTCCTCCTTCTTCTCCTCTTCAGGTGTCTAATTGTCTTCTGCCATGTGATTAACTTTGATACGGAGTGCATGGGACTCCTGAATCTATGAAGTTAGGCACAAGGAGGGTGGCCGAGATGCACTTTCTCCCAGAGTTTTGAGGGAATGTGCCTTACGTGCTAATGACGCCTGGCCCTCGTTAACTATACTTCTCTATGGTCGTATCAAATACTCACACTTTCCCTCAGTGTTGGACACTCGCACATGTATGTCCAACCTACTTCGAAAAAAAGGAAGCCTCTGATCCTTCTAACTATCGCCTATTGCTCTCACTTGTATTCTATCTAGATCTTTGAAACCCTTTTCCTTACCTCTCGACTTCTTAGACCTGGGGCTGGAACTCATTCCTTCTCCGATCGCCAGATATGGGCTTTCGGCGTTTCAGGTCTACTGGCGATATACTTTCCTATTTAACCGATTTTGGTTTTCCTCTCTTAGGAACAACGGGGAGACTTGCGTGGTGGGCTTGACATATCCAAAGCATTTGACGGGTTTGGCACGCGTCACTGCCTCTCCAAGCTCCCTCCTTTGGTTTCCTCCTTCTATTTTGCTTACTTATTTGTCTAGTTTATTCAAGGTCTCACAACATATCGCGCTGTGGTTGATGGAGCTGACTTTTCTTCTTTTTTCTGTCAATAGTGGTGTTCTCAGGGTTCTGTTTTATTTCCCAACTCATATTCTACTTTCATTAATGATCTTCTCACCATGCACATCTAACTTCTACTCCTATGCCGATGACTCCGCCCTTCATTTCTCCGAAGCTTTCAATTCTTGCTAACCTCTCTTTTACTCTTCTTAGAATTAGCCTCATTTCCAAATCTTTCGATCTAGGGTCTTCTCGCTGATCTGGCTAAGAATTTCCGATTGGGGTCGTCTCAGAACCTTGTGAAATTTAATTCTTTAAACTCGTGTTATACTACAATTCTCCCTCTCTAAAACACCTTCTAAATTTCTATCTCATATTCGACGGTTCTCTCGTCTCTCCTGTGACAAGTATACACATCCTTGGCCTCACAGTCTAACAAAAATGTCTTGGATAATCTCAACATCACACAACGGTCTGGCTTGAAAGGCGCGGCACTCAAAGAATCTGGCGAAGATTTATGTTTAGACTGGAGAAGACCTATTTTTCCTCTTCTTTCTAGCTAGCCGCGCAGTAAAGGTCTCATCCGGCTCCTTGTCATTGCGAGTAGCTTCTGTTGCTCATATCGATGGGGGGCGCTCCTGGCTGCACCGCTGGGTTTGGGACGAGTGGTCGAGTTAAAAGGCCAAAAAGCTTATAAACGTTTCTGTCTTCTGGCAGTTGCAAGCGCGCGTTGACGATCCAGATAATACTTGCGGCAGTATGTGTGGTGCTCTTATCTCTTTACTCTATATGGTATCGTAGCGCAGGTGTTCGAGGGAAATTGACCACTCGCGTACCACCAACCTTTACGTCGCCCCTCGTAGTAGCGCAACGGGCACAAGGGGTGGCTGGGTCTCTCAACGGGTGTTTGTGTAGTATTGGTAATTCTTCCGAGACTAAGTTCGCTGCGGGCTATTCCTTTCTTTCCTGACTCTGTTCTGTGGAAGCTCTCTTTCGCATCTCTGATGTTTCCTGTAGCGATGCTGTAATGCTCTTCCTCAACTTTAAAAGGCTGCGTCTGTGCTCATAACTGCGTATTTTCGCGCTAGGCGGATGCAAAATTATTGGCATGGTACACCTTTCCTTCCGCGTGATGGGCTCTGCCCGTGAGTGTGTGACATTACTGTAATAGGACGTTAAATAATATATGATATACTGTATAATATTGTATAATATATATTATATAATTTCTATTAAATATTAATATATTATAATGTAATATATATTAATTTTATATGTATATATATCATATAATATATATACTATATATTATATATAGTATATAGGTATATAATTATATGGTATAATATTATATTTATACCTATATATATATCATATAATATAATAAGAAGTCACTATACAATATGCATGGATTATCCCTTAGCGTTAATAAAGTTCTCCGCTTGGGTGAATTTGCTTTGAAGTTACATAATATCAGGAGATGTTCATCATCTATGAGTTATCTGATTATAACAATGCTAGCTGTAGCTTGAGTGAATTACCCGATCACAGAATTTTCATATTTGTAAATTTTAATATATTTTTAATTTTTATTAGCGATACTGCTAAACTAACTATGCCTGATTTAAGTTTAGTTTGTGTTTCCTTAGTCTGAAGTATCGAAGGTTTTTCTAAATTACTAAACCGTAGTAAAAAGCTAAACTTTAAAAAATAAAACTAAATCAACACTAGGATCTGGACGCAAAAAAAAAAACACCGAAACCTCGCCTTTTTAAGGAGAATTGATTCTTCAAAACGGGTAAAATGACAAAGTTAGTTGTAACTTTTTGCAAAAAAAACACTTTTGGTCAAGTCTGGGACATAGAATGGCAAAAAACACATAAGTCCTGCCTACATTGTCCCAGTGAAGTACAAAAGAAGTTTGAACTGTAGTGGAAATTCACAATCCCAAACGCCCCAAAACCTCCAAATCTGTAGTCAAAGTTGTGCGACATACGAGTGATACGTTTCAAGACCTTCCAGTTCGGCAAGACGCCATTTGATCCTCATCCGCACTCGACTAGATTCGCTTGTTGGCCAACAATTATGAAGGTTTTTTAGACGCGACTTACGAGCCTGAAGGTGGTTGAGTTTCATTTCCTATTTTAGTCTTTATATTTGATAATTCCCACCACTGACGTAATAATCAAGACTCCGACTTTATTCCATTTATAGCAGCATAACCGCCTATGGCCTATGGCTAAATTAAACGAGGCATCTTTAATTTTTTGGTATTTATTTTAACCATATATTCCATCTCCCTGTCAGGATCGAGGCGCTGAGCTACTTGCTAGAGCAGTTTATACAAGTGGAGCCTCTCTGCGTTTCGTTGAGGACCCATATTGGAAAGAGTTTATTTCTTTTCTAAGACCAGCCTTCAAAATACCAAACCGCAAACAGATGTCAACAGTGCTCCTTGATAGAGAATATGAAAAAATATCAGCAGACGTTGCAGAATTAGTGTCAGGAGCAGAATCTGTTGCTGTCATGCGTTATGGTTGGCGCAAAATAAGGTATTCATGGAAATGGAAAACCTATTTTTAATAAAAAAAATTATAAATAATTGCATTCAAATGAGTCTAATTTTTAAGTATTCTTTGCGTTGTATTCAGTATTACATTAGTTACCATATCATATTCTACCGTAATAACAAAAATTAATATACTTCATATTACAGAAATGAATCAATAATTAATTTTGTGGTGTCAACCCCATCACCTGTTTTGTACAAGACAGTTGTTACAGGTATGCATTGCTTATGAATTATGAACTTACAAACTTTTATTAAGACTCTTTTAATTCATTCACTATATATATATATATATATATATATATATATATTATATATATATATATCATATATATATAGTAATAGTATTAAATATGTATATAATATATATATATATATTATATTATATATAGTATATATATTAATTACTAATTTATCTTATATATATATATATTATGATATATATATAGTAATATATATATATATATATATTTATATAATATGCTTAATATATATAGTATTTTATATTATATTTAAACAAAAACTATATTTTTTTATATATTCTATATTTATATAATATATATATATATATATATATATATATATATATATATATATATATATATATATATATATATATATATATAATATATATATATATATTATATGATATATTTATATTATAATAGTGTAGTATAAATATATAATATATATATATATATATATAATTAATATATATATATATATTATACTATATTATATATATATAGATATATATAATATATATATATATTATACTATATAAATATATATAGTAGTATTATATATATGTATAGTTGATATGCAGTATAATATATATAATATATTAGTATATATATAGGTATATGTATTATATACTAGTATATATATATATATATATTATATATATATAATATATATATGTATTATATATATATATATATATATAATATTTTATAATGAAATAGTTTATATTTATATATATTATAGTATATATATATATATTATTTATTCTATATATCATATTTATTTATATAGGTATTATATATATATTATATAGATAATAATATATATAATAAATATATATGGTATAATTATTTTTAATTTTAATTTCACTAAAGGACAGGGTCCAATGTTGGGCTCGGGCTGAGCCCCATTTAGCCCCACCTAAAAATGGACATAAATTCGGGAAAAATCGAATTTTCGCCGAGTTTTGTGACTTATAAACACAAACTGTTAAGCTTTTTTTGCCCTGACTAGAGAACTTTGTTTTCGAGTGTTTTTCTGTGACTAGTTATTCTTTCGGAATTTTCAATTTTCAAAATCCTCATGTTTCTGAACATTTGTCAATAACTCTCTAAACTGATTTTTGGGCGGAAATGACTCAAACTGAAATATCCATAGATAGGTCCATTACCTACAATAGTGTAGAAGTACTTTTTCGATTTTTTGAGTTTTGTGCTCAGCGTTGTCCAATTTCCAAACCCATTTTTTTTGGATTTTGAAATGAAAAATTGCGATAATTTTTTTCTACTCATCCGATCAACATCAAATTTTCAGGGCATAGTATAAGAGCTCGGGGGAGGCTGCACGTTTTTACATTATATAATCTGCTTTTTAGTAGTGGCACTTGGTTTGGATTTGTTCTTGGAACAAATTTTCCAAAAAAAAATTTTTTTATAGAGTTTTTTAAAATGTTTCTTTTTGAGTTAACAAAATTATCTAAGTAAGACAGCAGTAATGCAATCTTGCCCGACTCTAAAAGCCCAGATTTCTGGGCTTTTAGAGTCGGGCAAGATGCATTATTTTTACTTGGATAATTTTTTGTATACTCAAAAGAAAAGTTTTTAAAAATTTAAAAATTTTTTTTTTTTTGAAATTGTTCAAGAACAAAATCAAACCCAAGCATATAAAAAGCAATTATATAAGTACAATGGTGCACCTCCCGACTACTATGCTGCTGGAGAATTTGATTGGTTGATCGGATGAGTAAAAAACAAAAATTATCGCAATTTTTCATTTCAAAATCCAAAAAAAATTGGGTTTGGAAATTGGACAACGCCGAGCATAAAACTCAAAAAATCGAAAAAGTACTTCTACACTATTGTAGGTAATGGATATCAAAAGGTTAATACTAGTATATATAGAAAATAGTTTGCAAAGAAAGTTTCGACAAATGTCAAAAACATGGATTTGAAAAATTAAAAATTCTGAAAGAATGACTACAGTCACAGAAAAAAAACCGAAAACAACGTTTTAGAGGGCAAAAAAAAGCTACAGTTCGGTGTTTATAGGGTCAAAATCGGCTGAAAATTCCAAATTTTATGTCTATTTTTAGGTGGAGTTGAAAATGGGGCTCGGCCTGAGCCCAATATTGGACCCTGCCCTTCATGAGAGAGTGCCACACTGCTGAATATGTTGAAAATCAATTTAAGTCTGTTATAGATGAAATCGGGCCAGCCAAGATATTTGATATTGTTACAGACAATGCAGCCAATATGAAAGCAGCCTGGGCTTTGATGAATGAAGAATATTCAACTACTAACTTATTTACATATGGCTGCACTGCCCATGGACTAAATTTACTCTTCACAGATCTTACTGCTATCAAGTCTCTCCAGACTTTCATGGCAATGGCAGTTTCAATTGTCAAGGCAGTGAAGAACAGCCACAGATTAAATGCAGCCCTCAAAGAATTGCAGACACAACACAATGTTCACCTGCTGAAACTTCCTATAAAATCTAGGTAAGCTTTATAATATATTAGTGTAATGTGTATACAGTGTATTACTACTGTTAGCATTTCGAAATCAAATATTCTTTACTCATTTTTATTCAAAATTTGAAAATTTTCAGGTGGGGCTCAGTAGTATCATGCCTTGAAAGTATTGCTTCAAATAAACATTCTCTTCAAGCATTGGCGATTGATGAAGGATTAGAGAATATTTTCAAAAAAGATCATTCTGAAGGATAGGGTCCAATATTTGGCACATGCTACGCCCAAATTTCACCCCCCTAAAAATGGACATAAAATTCGGAATTATCAGCCAATTTTGACCCTATAAACCAAACTGTAGCTTTTTTTTTGCCCTATAAAACGTTGTTTTCGG
>JABUQX010001188.1:15000-21710 GCA_015478945.1 Trachelipus rathkii
CTCAAAGAACTATGACCGCTCCTACTAATAACCGTCCTTATTATAACTCTTATAATAATTATAATAGGCAAAATATAGGCGCTATGAGTGATATGCATGTAAATAGACTTCCTCCTGAAGACTATGGTCACTCCCCCTCGCCTAAATATCATTCAGAAGACTACAATCATTCATATTATCCCCAATATGATGCTCGGATGCGGACTCCTCCTTCAGAGGGCTCCCCTTTTCGAGAGTAGTTGGATATCCTCCGACTCCGGTATCTGACGAAATTAATCCTTCAGGAGTCTTTCAGAAAGACTTCATTAATACTACTACTTATTTTCCTACAGAAATTTCGGCACTTTTGGTTGATGAAGATCTTTCTGTCTCTAATTCTTCTTATGTCCTTTTAACTTCTTCTCCTAGGAAGAAAGGAATGGTATATAGCCTACCCATATTACTAACTACTAATAATGCTTACATAAGTGCTTCTTCTAACGCTTTGGTAGACACAGGCGCTTCCAAAAGTTTGATAAAGAGATCTTTTTATGCTAAAATATACATGGCTTCTCGTATGGAGGAATTGATAGGCCAAATTTATATCCTGTGGACTTTGATTTAAGATCAATATCGGCCAAAATTAAAAGTTTATGGCTTTACTGAATTGTATATAATCTTAAAGGATTTATTATTTTGCCACGGCTTTAGTTGTAGATAACATACTCGTTCTCACAAGAGGTATTATTAGGTACCGATATAATAAAAGAGTTACCTATTTTAATAAATGCTAAGCATGATATGGTGCATGTGTGTAATGACTCAGGAAGGAAAGTACGTAACATACCGTTAGTCATAAGTGCTATACATTCTCGTCCGAAAGTATCGGATAAACAGAACACCTCCAATTACATTGAAGGCTGCCTTCCACATCATACACATCCTACACATAATTCACATGGTATAAATTTAAGAAATATGCATAGTCAAAATGATTTTAGAATTAAGGAACATAATAGATTTAAGGAAAATCATAAATTTAAGGAAAATGGCAGATCTTTGAAGGAACCCCATCCTCTGGGTGCCTTTAATCCTCCTGATCAAAGGATTATTGGGACTTATGGTAGGGATTCTTTTCAAGGACCTCCTCTTTTAGATAGGTTTTCATATAAAGAAACTTCTGGTACTTCTCTACGAGGAGACAACACACCCTTCCTCAGAAGGACCATTTCAGAGCGTCCCATTGTTGGAAACTCTGATGCTCCTCTTCGAGGTAACCCTGATATTACACACAGAGGGGATCTTCTCCTTGGATCTTCCTCTGCAGAAGTTTCTAGTGCATCTCTACGAGGTACACGTGCTGATATTTTAAGTAATAGTTTAAGTAATTTTAAAAATACAGGGAATCTTCCTCTCCGAGGGAGGTCGCCTGGAGCCGAAGTCTTAGGTTCGCCTTCCAGAGGGAGCTTAAGCAATTTTCACTCGTTATTTAACGGTTACCGCGATAATAATTCGTGTGCGACACCTAAAGGAGTCTTCCGCGGAAATTATTATAGCCCTCTCACCGATGAGATGGATCAGGTAAGTTCAAATAAAACGTGTTTAACTTCAGAAGAAGTTATTTTAGAACAAAGTAAGTTATTGGACAACTGTAAGAAACAACATCACTCAATGGGGAAAAGGGTTCATCAAGATTCTAATTGTGCTTCAAATAGTTTTTCTGGTTATACTACCCCATCTGGAGCTCACTCCAGTACAAAAAGGGCTAAACTGCAGAAAACTGATATAGCTACAGATTTTGATCAGCATCCTTATTCGGTTCCCAATGCTTCTGTTGTACCTCACATGCCTTCTACTGGTTCCCATAGGGCAACATTGGCTAATTTTAGAGAAGATGCCAAAGGTACAATTTCTGAACAGTTGCAAAATTCTGAAAATAATTGTAATGATCGATCTTATAGCACTTATCCTTCTTCAACTTCGATTGATAGAGAGAAGAAAGTCCGTTTTTCTAAACAGGCCATAAGTAAAGATTTTGATCAGTCAAATTTTTCTCATCCTGACTCACATTTAAGACTTTACAAGCCTTCTGTGCCGTTCCTGGGTACTAACAGAGTCAATCCTCGAGAAAATTTCATAAATGAAGATTATGTACAGTCCTCATTTTCTACTTCAAGCTCAAACACAGGACGTAATATGTCTTCTGTGCCGTTCCTGGGCACTAATAAAGCTCAATTGAAAGAAAATTTCACAAATAATGAATCTTTTTATCACAATAGCCAATCTAGTGGATATAACCAACATACCCACAGTATCCGTTCTGGGTACAAATGAAGCCAATTTTTTCAAGAATCATTCTAAATGACTTTAAAGATCACCATACGGTATGATTACGGTATATCCCGCTAAGAAAGAAATAGGCGCTCATTTTAACGAAAACTGTCATAGTCCAGTTTCTGATCATTCAATTTTCCTCCACGAAAACCCTTCTTACAGACATTCATGCTCTAATGTAACCTAGTCTTAGATACAAATAGAAAGTTATTAAATAGAGGAAATTTTTAAATATTTTGAATGTCCAGAATAGACAATTATTCCCATAATTTTCAAAATAATCCATTTTTAGGACATTACATGCCCTCTGTACCGTTCCTGGGTATTAATAAAGCCGATTGTGAGAAAAAATCTTTAGTTGTAGATTCTACACTCGATCCTTTTTTATCATCCTGATATCGTTTATGGACGTTCCACGGCCCATAGATATTCCCGGGACCTCAAATAGAGTCGAAATTGGACAAAATGGCAAAACAACAGATTGTGATCAGTTGCCCAATTCTCATTCTAATTCATCTTTTGAGTTACCAATGCCTCAACATACTCTTCAGAGTGAATCAATACGTTCGAATCCTCTTTTTAAAGAAAATTTACAATGTAGAATTCCTGGAATGTACTCAAATGACATTTCAGAAGTATCAAATATTGAGATAGATGATGATTTATCATATAAAGTGTACTCTTCTTCTGCTGTTAGGATTTTGCCGTACTCTAGGTACATTCTTCCTGTCAAAGTTGAGTCTGATATCCATGCTTCTCCTCCTGAGAACATCGCCCTCATCACTGAAAGTAAAAATGATTTCTTAAATTCAGGTACACTCTTCTTTGGTAATACGTTGTCTACGTGTACTGACGGTAATATATTATTGGAATTAGTTAATTTAAGTGCTGATACTATTAAATTTGATAATCATACTTATCTTACAACAGCTTCTCCATTACTTTACAAGAATAATGAAGCTTCTACAGAGAATGATTTTATAAATGCAGTTACTACTTCCAAAAATCTCTCTGACTCTCAAATTAGAGAAGTTTACCGTGAAATATTGCTTTCAGAGTCTAGTAAAGATTCAAATAAATACGTATTGAATAATCCCTCTCAATTAGAAGAGATGTTGACCTTTTTAGTCAAGAATAGAGATTCCATTGCTCTAGCCGATGATCCTGTTGGACTTTGTAAATTGAATAAATTTTCTATTAAACTCATGGATGGTAGTCCTCCATATGTCTATACTAGGCCCTATCGTCTTCCGCATAAATACATGGAGATCATCGATGAATGGGTTGAAGATAGTCTAGAGAAAGGCTATATAACTCCTAGTGTTTCTGCCAGTTCGTCTCCACTTCTTCTTATACCGAAAAAGACTGGCGGAAAAATGAGAGTATTGGTTGACTATAGGAAACTCAATTCCTTTACCTTCCCAGACAGGTTTCCTTTGCCGAGCATAGCAGAATCCTTGTCTCTAATAGGCAGCGCACGCATTTTTAGTTGCCTGGACTTGCTTAGTGGGTTTTCACATATTAGCGTTTCTGAAGATTCCAGACACCTCACAGCCTTCTCTACTATTAGAGGACACTACGAATACTTACGGATGTCCCAGGGTACGTGCAATAGTCCCTCGGTATTCAGCCGCACAATGGAAATGGCATTATCCGGCTTGCTAGGCGTAGTTTGTCTTTTGTTTATAGATGACATTTTAATCTTCAGTAAGGATATCCCTACTCATTATTCACACCTTTCTAAGGTCTTTAATGCTTTAAAAATAGCCAACCTTAAAGTAAAGCTTGAGAAATGTTCCTTCTTTAAGAGTAGTGTCACTTTCTTAGGGTTCCAAATTAGCGAAAAAGGTTTATCTCCGGATCCAGTCAAACTAGAGGCTTTAAAAGGTTTCAAAATTCCTCAGAATGTCCATGAAGTACGAGCTTTGCTCGGGTTCTATAATTATTTCAGAAATCTCATCCCGAATTTTTCAGTGATTACACAGCCTCTAACTCTTTTATTAAAGAAAAATGCCACTTTTTCTTGGCAGTTAGAGCAACAGACTGCTTATGACACTCTGAAGAAACTTTTACTTATGGATCCTGCTCTTTCGTTTCCCGATTATACTAAACCTTTTATTTTAAGTACTGATGCGTCTTCTTACGGCGTCGGTGCTGTCCTATCCCAATTAGATGACAACGGTAGAGAAAAACCTATTGCTTTTTCATCAAAAAGGATGAATAAGGCCGAGTTAAACTATAGTGTTACGGAGCAAGAAGCCTTAGCTATAGTACATGGTCTTATTAAATTTAGAACTATCATTTTTGGTTATCCTCTAAAGATCTATACAGATCACGCCGCGTTAGTTCATCTATTTCGTCATAAACAATTGTCTGGCAGACTAGAAAGATGGAATTTGAAAATTCAGTCTTTTAAGCCAGAAATTATTTATAAAGAAGGTAAGTTAAATGTCGTTCCTGATTATTTAAGTAGAAATCCTGTTCCAAATACTGGTCATTTACCTTCTTCCAATGAAGAAGAGAACGTCATTCCCCCTTCTTCGTCAAATATTACATATTCTCGTGAGACTTCTTCTCCTTCTCGTATAGGTTTACTTCGTCAAAATCCTATTCCTTTAGCTTTCGCTGATACGAGAATATATCATTTTACTAAGGATGTTCTTTTCCATGAACAAAGAAGAAATCCTAGGCTATCAGAAATAATAAATGAGATAGAAAATTCTCCTCTTCCTGATAGTTGTTTTCCCCATATCATTATAAATGGTATTCTTTATTTTATTACGAAAGAAAATAAGTATTTGATAGAAATTCCAGATTCATTAATATATACTATAATATTTTTGAATCATAATACTTTACCTGCTGGACATCCCGGTGCTGAACGCCTGAACGTCGAATCAGAGATTCATACATTTTCCTTAGGCTATCAGGCTATATTCATTTTTGTTGTAAACAGTATATTTCCTGTATCGAAATAAAAGGTTCTAAACCTCATCCAGTGGCTATCAATTCTTATCCTCTTCCTTTCTTACCTTTTTCTAGGGTTCATTTGGACACTATAGGTCCACTTCCTAAATGTAAATATTCCGGTGCTAAGTACATTTTGGTTTTTAAAGACGCTTTAACTCGCTACTGTGAACTTTGCCCTGTCTCAACTCGTGATGGCAAGGTAGTAGCTGAAGCTCTTTTAAATAAGGTCATCGTAAACCATTCTGTTCCAGAAATTTTAATCACTGATAACGCAGGTGAATTTACCTCCCAGTTCTTTAATGAAGTTTGCAAAACTTGGAACATAAAGAACCGCACTATTTCCGTTCAACATCCCTCCTGAAATAGTTTAGTAGAGCGAGAAAATCGTCGTGTAGAAGATTACCTTCGTCAATATGTTTCTTCTAAACAGGACGACTGGAGTAGGTATATTTCTTTTGCTCAAATTGCTGTAAATACTACTTACAATTCTTCTATTGGAAATACACCTCACTTTCTGTTACATTTCTATGTTCGTAGATTACCCTATGACCTTCCTAATTATGTTTCTCCTTTTGTTAATAAGCCCCATCCTCTTAAAGATCATCTTTATGATTTTAACGCGGAAATGGCCGAACGAGCAGCCTCTATTCGGGACTTGGCTCGTCAAAAACTGCAAAAAGAAACATTTTATAATAATGATAGTGGTAGTAATGATAATGGTGATAGTGTAATGTTGATAATAATTTAAGTTAAAATATTGTGAATAGTGATGAACAATGAAATATAGTTAAATTTGTGTGAAATATAGTGTATAGTTTAATAATAATAATAATAATAATAATAATAATAATAATAATAATAATAATAATAATAATAATAATAATAATAATAATAATAATAATAATAATAATAATAATAATAATAATAATAATAATAATAATGGTAATGATGACAGTGATAATAATGTTAATAATAGTGATATTTGTTTATATATATATATAGTATATATATCTGTATATATAATATATATATCATATAATATATATATATATATATATTATATACTCTATTTTATATATATATATAATATATATATATATATATATATATATATATATAATGTACTCATATACATATATTTCTAAATATTATATATAATATAAAAATATATTTATTACATTTTAAATAATAATTATTAATAGAGATAATAATTATATATATGTATGTTGCTTGCGTATTTATGAATGTATTTATATATGTATGTATGTGTATATGTTTTTTTTTTTGTATTTTATATTTATTTATACAAAAGCCCCCGGTAGCTCAGTGGGAGAGCACTCGCCAAACAAAGCGAGGGTCCCAGGTTCGCAACTGGTCGGGTGGGAGAATGTGAGCTATTCTCTCCTTGGGCTTGGCTTCGTCCTGCT
>JABUQX010001189.1:0-2500 GCA_015478945.1 Trachelipus rathkii
TGAACCAGAATTTCAAAAAAATTTTAAAGTATTTATTTTTAAATTATTATCATTTAAAATCTAAGAGGGAGGATCAGCATTTTTGACTACATTTCTTTTAATTATTTTGAATAAACTGCAAAATTTTTAAAACAAGAGAAACTTGAAACTTTATGTACTAGAAAAAGTGAATCTGTTTTTCGCGAAGTCTTCGATTCATAGGATGAAAATAACTTAATTCTCTTCGCTTGATAGCAAGGTGGATGAAAACCCTCTTCTACCGTTTGTTTCTTTTCGTGAATGGTGATGATAAGTTCGAAAACTTATCGATCCACCTACACAGACCTGCAGCTATGAGGGAATGGTAAGTTTTGAATAAATATATATAATATATAAACTATATATATAGATATAACTTATATATATTAATATATATATATATATATTATATATATATATATATATATATATATATATATATATATATTTAATTATATATATATTTAATTATTATATATATATATTAGTATATATAATTATGTTATATAATCTTCTCCTAATATATTTATATATATAATATTATTATATATTCATTATATAATATTATATATATAATATTTAGTCTTTCTTCTGTTTTCTTCACGCTTGCCGTTCTTGCCCCAGATTGGGGTAAGGTGCTGTACGAGAGCATCGGAAATTGAAAAAGCAGTTGGATGAACAATGACAAACCGTCGAAAAAGAAAAGCCCAGCCCTTAACCGCCCCGCTCTGTGACCATTAATTAGTGAGAGCTCGTTCACAGACACAGAAATCATACCTAGAGCTATATGGACCATCGCGACGCGACCCTCACTATGGTAAAACTCGTCAATGTAAGTGGTTCATCCCCCTGGCCAGGTGGGCCACAACCAAAATGCCCCCATACAAAAACCCCGCCATTCTCCTCATCATGCAAACCTTTATTCCGCCTCTGCCAAACTCAATTTCTCTCCTCTCAGACATTCGTTCACCGACTCAATCCACTTTTCTCTTCGTCTTCCAAGCCGGTCGGTTTTCCAACGACATCTCACCACTATACAGTCGTCGCTTAAACCAACCGGCTATCATTCATCCTTTCCACATGACCTCAAACCATCTCAACATATCTTTCATCTTATTCTCTCATTTACCGCCTTTCTTCACACCACACCACTCTCGTAATACGTTCATTCTCTCTTTATTCAAGTTCTTCTCACACCCAGCACAGACCCCTAGGATTGTCCATCTGAACACATTGAACCTTTAGATACTATACTTCTTATTCGCAGACCATAGTCTCACTAACCATCAATAACACAGGTAACAACATACCCTCATGGTAAGACCCTACACACTCAAGACTTAGTCCCTTTGCATTCACCAACGATTTAATTGCACCAGCCCACCTTCCCTGCCATTCACAACTTTCCTCCTAAACTCTGCATCATCCGTTCCGTTCTCATCCAACATATACCCTAAATCTTTAAATCTCAGACACTTGTTCTAGTTGCTCACCATCACACATAACTTCACACTGAGGAGTGTCCTCACTCAACCCCGTAACCTTACTCTTATCCACGTTTAGCTTTCAGCCCCTCCTTTACCACCCTGCCAAACCGATCTCTCTATCAAATCCTCATCAAACTTCTCTTCAGATTCGCCACCAGAAACAAATCATCCGCATATACGTAGGTAGGGCACCCTCCACTCACTCCATTCTCCACCATTCTAACACGCATTTCATGCCATCCCCACACTCACAATTCTTTATACCCATACCAATTATACAAAATTGAAATAACCAAGAGACATAACACAACCCTGTCTTACTCCGCTAGTAATCCTAAACCAATACCAAACCAATCACTTTATTCTTACACACGCTTTCACTATCGTCATACATACTTTTGATTCCAATTCAGAAGCCTACACCCAAACTTCCCGGATATACGTTCACTAACACCCTGACCATAAAACGCTTCCCCTATTAAACTCTATAATGCTGTTGCAATCCTAAAACCTAAATACAATTTATTGCTCTTCTCTCTCATTTTTCTGCAATCATTGTTTCAATGTTAAAGATTTGATCCACACATCCTCTACCACACCTAAACGCACCATTGTTCTTCACCAATCAGTCCCTCAAGTCACTCGACGCACCTCTTTCGACCAAAAAACCAGCATATACCTTCCCTACAACACAATAAAACTTATCTCTAAATTGTCTACAGTTTTCCCCTTTTCTCGCCTTACCTTATCAGGGTACTATTACAGCTCTCTTCCAATCCCTTGGGACTATACCCTCCATACAACGCTTTATTTACACAAAACTTCCAAATCCAATCAATCACCATCTCAGCTCCGTTCTTTGATCATTTCACTAGTAATTCATCTATAACCTGCAAGATTTAACATTCTTCATTTTCTCAACCCTAACCGCATTTACTCCTCTCATTAACTAATCTCATCCCCAAAATACCTATTCCTTCTTGACCCCAAACCGC
>JABUQX010001189.1:7500-20000 GCA_015478945.1 Trachelipus rathkii
CAGTATCTAATGATTAGTAAGATATGTGTACTAGGCGGCTGGGAGGATGAGCCCTACCGTAATGTTAATATGATTATATGTGAAGTCAAAGATAGTAGCTTAAATTTGATTACTAAGAAGAGGAGATGCGTTGTTAGTTTATTTATATCTTTGCATGTAAGTAGAGCTTTAGTGAGATTAGTATTGATATGATCTCGGCATTGACACGTGATATTTCTTCTTAATTTTTACTATTCTATTAAATTGAGATTTCGATGTGGTCAATATATTTTATTGTATTGCGGCATTGTTCTTGTAGTATTGTTCGTTATGCATTTAATTTAAAATGAAAACTAAAAAATAAAAATAATAAATTAATTAATAACAACTGTAACAGATTCTGGAATAATAAGAACAAGAAAATCACGCATGCTCACAAACATCTATACATACACACGTTATTTATATATATATTATAATATATATATATATTAAATATAATATATATATATATACTATAGTATTATATTATAGTTATATATATATATATATATATACTAATTTATATATATATATACTATATATTATATTGATCTATATATATCTTATATATTATTATATATAATATATATCTATATATATATAGTGGTATAATACCTATATAGTATCTATAGTATTATAATATATACTATATTATATTAGTATATAGTATATATTTATATATATATATGATATGAATATATATGTTAATAGATATATATTATAATATATATATATAATATATATTATATATATATATATATTATGAGGTATATAATTATATGAATAGTATATAGTATGTATATATAATATATATATACTATATATATATATATATATATATATTATATATATATATATAATCTATATTAATTATATATATATTCTAATAAATTTAGTATATATATATATATAGATATATACCAAGATAGCTATGGAGCGTATTAGGTAATAGTGAATAGTTATATATATACAGAGTAATATATATATATATATAATATATAAATAGATTATAAATATATATATAGTTATATATATAATATATATATCAATATAGCATATGATATATACTAGTATCATATATATAGTATAGTATATATTATAATATTTATATAATATATATTTATATATATAAATAATATTATATATAATTTGTATGTTGTTTATAATGCCATCATTCGTATAAGATTTTTTATTATTATATATATATATAGTATATATCTACTATATATATATATATAAAATTAATATAAAATATATATATATATATATATATATATATATTATAGATAGATATCTATATATATATATATATATATATATATAATATATATATATATATATATATATATATAGTATATAGTTATAGTATATACTTATGATAGGTACGTATATTATAGTTATATATATATATATATATATTAATACTATATAGTATATATATATATATATAGGATACTTATATATATATATAAATAATAGATTTAGTATTATATATAAGTTATATACTATATTAGTAATATAAGTATATATATATAATAATATATATATTATATTAGTATTATATATATATATAGTAATATATATTATTATAAATATATAGTATATATATATATATATATAATATATATATATATATATATATTATATATATATATATATATATATATATATATAGCCCTATATATTTATATAAATGTTATATATATATATATATATATATATAGGCTATTATATATATATATAATTATATATATTATATATATATATATTATATATATATATATACTATACGGTATATATATTTATTTAATATAATAGATTTTTTCTGCATTCTGATTTTTATTTTTATTTCTTTAATGATTTCGTTATGTAAAAAAGAAATATGCGCGTGATATCATAAGAATGTCAATAATAATTAAACAGTTATTGGTGCTTCAGAAGCAGAAAAAATTAATAACATGGATTATTTGCTAATTGATTTTAACAACCGTACAAATTTCTCTTCTTCTCTCTCTTCTCAATCTCGGTCTCTCTCTCTCTCTCTCTCTCTCTCGTTCTTCTCTCTCGAATCTCTCTCTTCTCTCGATTCCTGAATTCTCTCGATAATTGCTGAGCTTTCTCTACCTCTGTTATCCATATCTCCTTTCTCTCATCTCTTTCTCTCTCTCTTCTTCTCTCTCTCTCTACTCCTCTCTCTTCTCTCTCTCTTCTCTCTCTCTTCTCTCTCTCTTCTTTCTCTCTCTCTCTCCCGTCTCTCTCTCTCTCTCTCTCTCTCTCTCTCTCGTCTCTTCTCTCTCTCTCTCTCTCTCCATATGCTTACAATCCGAGTGCACACACGCATACACACAACATCCTTTCTCGCGCGGCATTATATGCACACACAACAGACACACACACAACACACACACACCTACACACCACAAACGAACAACACACACACACACAACACGCCACGCACACGCCGCACAGCTGCACCTACAACGCACACCCCAGACACACACAACCACCACAACACACACACACAGACACCACACAACAGACCACACACAATACACCATAACAATACACCATACACATCACATATAAACACACCGCACACAACACACAACACAACACATACACATACACTCCATACACATAAAAACACAACCACTCATACACAATACTCAGCACACACACACATACACACATACTCACGCAGCACCGACATGCATAAAAAACACACTACACACACCACACACATCCAGCCACACGACGAGGCTGAACATTACACACCATCACACAACAACAGCACCACACACACACACACACACACACACACACACATTAACATTGGATTTATTGCATATAATTTTAGATTGTTTTATTCAGGTTTTTCAAAGGAAAAAATTATGCAAACACTGAAAAATTAATGCTATTATTATTATTATTATTATTATTATTATTATTATTATTATTATTATTATTATTATTATTATTATTATTGCTGTTGTTATTATTATTATTATTATTATTATTATTATTATTATTATTTTAACTTAATTTCATTTACATTACTGATATAGTCGTTCTAGAAACTACTGTTTTTATTCATTGTTATGTTATTATTATTATTATTATTATTATTATTATTATTATTATTATTATTATTATTATTATTATTATTATTATTATTATTTTAACTTAAGTTCATTTACATTATTGATATAATTGTTCTAGAAACTACTAATTTTATTCTCTGCTATGTTCTCGTAACATAGTTTCTTAAAAGACGCACCTTCATGTAGTATACTATGTCTGTGACTAGTATCAACTGTAAAGTGGCTGAGAGTATATAAAGGATTGAAATCTAAAAATATCCCATTTCAGCATCAAATGTTGAAGTGATAACATCTATTTCTCTTGGCTCTTAAATAGATGTTTATATTATTTCCTTTACATTACAGATATTGAAAAAGAATGGACAATTCAACTGATGGTGGAATGCCTAACAAGAAGCGTAAAACCCGTATAGCTACTATAAATCATCTGTCTATGGAAGAGGTCAGTTCAACAATGGATAAGCACACTTACGAAGTATCAATTACAGATGAAAGCTTCTTTAATAACAGCCGTAGTATTGAAGAATCATTTGAAAAAGTCATAGAAGAAGTAATCGAAGAGATCAAACAAGATGTTGATTATAATGCATTAAGAATGCGTGTGGGAGTAAGTTTCACATTTGGAGAAGAAGGTTCTGATCGGAAATTCTATGTCAACATAAATTATCATGATATAGCAACAGGTAACGCTGTAACTGAGATTCTAAAGCGTCTGCAGCATTCCTTTCAGTCAGGCGACAAAGCTTCGTTCACTAAATTTAAAGTCATAGCGACTGTTTTCCGCATACACCATGGACAGGGATTGAACAATAACACAGCTGCTCAAAATGAATGTAAAAATACTGATGTATTAAAGGTTTCAAATATTAGTTTTGAACATAAATACATTCCTAAAATCCATCTACTTGATGGGTCTACAGGTTGTGCATTCAGAGCAATTATACTCTATAAAAAAACAGTAAGAAATGGGATGAAGCCTGCGAATATAGACTCTAGCACAATCGAAAGCGAAGCTAAGAAACTAGCAGATGCATGCGGCATGGATTACGATAAGCCTTTTATTGCCACTGATTTCAAAAAAATCGAAGAAAAGCCGAAAAATTGTCCGATCGTAAAGTATTGGGCCTGAAGGTAATGATGTGAAATAATATAATGACGCCTTCAATGAAAATAGGAACGATCCTTATTCATTAAGTAGGCCATGAGGAAATAATCAATTCTATGTCCCCGTTGCCGAACTGATAAGTTAAAAGCTATGCTTTGGGAACACCACAGAAAAAATGCTTATATGAAATGGAATCTTCTGTAAACTTATTGCTACAAAAATTTGGGCTACAACCTTTCAATAGTAATAAATAGTCCCATAACTCAGCTGTTGAACAACTAAAACGGGTGCACGGCAGTGTTTACGCTCTCGAAAATGTAAACGGTTCATTGCATCATGATGGCTTCTTCCAAGAATGTCAACGATTGTAATATCGTTTCAATTTTTACAAATGCTACTTGCTTTAAAAAAATCTCAAAGATCAATCAAAATGCTGAAAATAAGGAATAATGTAAAACTATGTCTAACGCAGAATAAAACAGCTAAACGGCAATGGCCATTTGTACATGGACTGTAAACTAAAGCATATTGTAACTATATGTAGAAAAATATTGAACTAAAAGAAGCATAAATCTGGACGTTGCTATAATATTGAGAAAAGACAAAAAAATTTGAATAGTAAGAGACATGGAAGAAGAAGAATGCTAATAGTGATGAAAGTTACAATGAGAGCCTTAAGGTAAACCTGTTACTAACTTACAACCGAGTTCTCTCGCGAGCGACAGATAGAGAACCTGCCAGAGGCAAGATAAAGGTGTTAATTGCTGAAAGGACAAGGAAAAAATACAAGTTGCAGTCCGTTACTTGTTAGCATGAGTCAAGATGGTTATGGTGATGAATTCCACAGATAAGGAAGACGGGAGAATGGTATGTATTACTTTGTGGTCCACTGTACAACAAGCGTTTAAAATAGAAAGTACGAGATGGGTAATCAACTGTAAAAAGTCAATATCATTGATTTATAAAATGGATCTTTTTTTGTCAGAACAAAGAATAGACAAAGGCAAAAGTAGTTGTGCCGGCGCATAATGGCGGCAAGTTTGTTTCAGATAGTGTTATATATGCTTCATTCTTTGGATCTCATTCAAGTTCGAAGGGAGCTATTAGAGTAGTCCTATAAAAGAGCCAATAAAATAATATCAAGTAGGGCTCTAATACGGCAATATAATGTTTTAGAGACACTTTGCTTTTCGCAACACCCCTGTGCGCTGAAAGAGCATGCCTAAAATGTAATGGGCAAGTTGATGATAAAAACCTTGACAAAGGATTTCTTCCCTTATACTTTTTATTAAATGAAGAACTCTCAACCATTATAAAGGACTTTATTCCCTACAAGGGAACTTTTTGAAACTGGTAAAAATGTTCCCCAGTTATAGAAAAAAAAAAAACAAGATTTTTAGGAGTATTATAAATAGTTTTGAGAAATAAAAGAATATATAAGGTATTTTGAGAAATGCGAAAAGTATTTGACATCCAGGATGTTAATGTGCTTAGAAAATGTTTTGAAAAGTTCAGAGCCAGTTTTATAAAAGACTTTAATATTGACTGTTTTGTTGAATGTACAACGATTGCATCTTTATAGTTTACTCACTATAAAACGTATTCATGCCTGAAGGGAAATTATAACCTTCTAAGGTAGAGAGAATCCAAAACTTTCACTATGAAGGCTATTCGTTGGAGATAATGTATAGGAGAAATATTATTAATAATATCAGTATAAAAGGACATGCCGCGTAAGTGAGGCGAAGAAATCGATTAAAAATAAAAAAAAAGTAAATGGCTCTATCCTGACGGATAACGGTTATGTAAAAATGGCATAAAACAGTGTTTCTGTATATTGGATGTTGCATGGGCAGGCATAAAGAACTGTAATAAGGAAGAGGAACACTTTCCCATTGGTAATTCTAGCTTTTAGATCGCTAATAACACTCAGCTATTGAAATAATCAGGAAGATGTTTCAGAGAAAATGGATTTAATGTGATTAGAGTATGGGAGTGCGAGTGGAAGTCCAGAAAGAAGAAACAATTCAAGATCCTGATCATATTCGACTAAGGACCATAACTGTTAAAGGGAATATGTTCAACACGTTAAGTAATACGATGCTAGATTAACAATTAGACTTGTAATAGGACCAAATCATTGTTGGAGGTCGACGAACCTTTCGTACATTTTAGTTTATCCCTCCAATCAGAGGGTAAAAAGATAATGTATTTGGATTACACTTCTCTCTATCCATATGTACAGAAGCGAATGAAGTATCCTTGCGGTACACCCGAAAAACTAATAGGGAGCAAAGTACCAGATATTGAGTCTTTTAAGGAAATGGAATCAATGACAAATAGTTTCGTTGTTACGTAATATTAAGATCCTTGCCACTTCAGGAACTATACATATCCCTGTCCTTCCTGAACGATAGACGAACTAATGTTTCCACTATGCGCGAAATGTGTAGAGAAAGGATGTGAGAAATGTACTCACAGTGAGAAGGAACGTGCTATTGACGGTGTATACACTACTCCTGAAATTAAGCTGGCCTTGGATATGGGGTATAAAATACTTAAGATATTTGAAGTATGGACTTTTAAAGAACAAGAGTTCTTGTTTGAAGGGTATGTCAACCATTTCATAAAAATAAAGACAGAAGCTTCAGGGTTACCCCATAGGACTACCCAATAATATTCATGAAGACGATCCTGATTTTGAAGAAAAACTTAAAGAGGAATTTCGTTCGCCTTATTCAAAGAAAAAAGAGAAAAAAAGAAGGTTGTAGAGCTTAGACATAGGCAACATCAAGCAAGAGCTCGGGTATGCGATTTCATTGCGAAACTTGTGGTTTAACAATATAGTCTCTGGGGATCAAAAAAATTTGCTTCAAAAATAACATACGCACTACGGGAGGATAGAGTAATGGTGTTAGTGATAACGAAGTATGGGAATTTAAACAAGCAAACGCAAAGCGATATTGAAGTCCCTTCCGTTGTACCTATAGGTAATAAATATGTTTGTTACAATTGTAAAAAATGAATTAGCTGAGCGAACGTCGGCAAACTACAAACATCCCTAATAGATCCGTTTACCGACCAGCTTACGGCCGGTATAAAATTATTACGAGTTACTTAACTAAAAGTTAAAGAAAGAGCATTTATTTGTGATTACAGGATTTCTTGTAATTTTTTGTTATCAGGTGAAAAGAAACGATGCCAATTCCCTAATACAGGTACACTTTTTAGGGCGATTTAATACCAGATGAAATAGCTGATTATGGAGAAGGAGCTTATGGTGATTCCTTTGTATGCACGGGCCCTAAATCATATGCTGTCAGAATAAGAACTAAGGAAGGTGATATAAAATATATTGTAAAAGTCAAAGGCCTTACAATCAATAAAGACACTAAAGATACTATTAACTTCGGGAAGCTGCTAAAATTAGTAACTGTGCGTGGTTCTGAAAATAATACATGTCACGATGAATCATTGTATGAAGACATCAGGTACAATGACGTCACAGTAAAAGCAATGAATGAGATACAATTGAATAATGACGATGATGATAATGTAGTAACTGAAATAGAACTTCCACATAAAATTGCAGCCAGAACAAATGAGTCGCAGAATCCTTTAGCCGACTTACAAGGAAGTAATAGAGGCGGCTTATGCTACAACATACCTACTACAACCTTTCAAGCTGGGAAACATGGTGGAGTTAGTATCATTATCAGGTTCAAGATGTTGCAAACACAATCAGAAAAACGTATCTTCTGTACGAAACTCCTTCCGTACAGTATCTTATGGATTTAAAGGGTTTTAAATCTATTTATTTATATATATTTATATATTATAAATATATATATTATATATATAATATATATATATATATATATATATATATATATATATAATATATACTATACTATATATGTTTATTTCTAGCGTAAATATTTTGTAAATGTAATATATATATATTACTTGTGTAATAATTAAATCAATATGCAAAATGAAATAAGATATATAAATATATACTGTGAAATAGAGCTTATATATATATATATATATATAGTATATTATAATAATATCATAATATAAATAATATATTATATTATATATATATTATATATATATATATATATATATATATATATATATATTAGGTTCCTATTTGTAAATATTCATAAATAAGAAAATTATAAATTAAATATTTATATACCCTTACTTTATTTTCGAATATTTTATGCGTGTATTTAATACAGTAAGATGTATGACTTTAAACAGTTTAACTTAGTAAAAGCAGAAAAGAGAAAGGAACGTAAGGAGTGTTTTATTAATCGATACTTCATATGAAAAAAGAAATGTATTTTTATCACATGAATTTAAAAAAAAAAAATAAATGTTTATAAAAAAAAAAAAAAAATTTAACAGATTCTTTAATATAAATCCATTATTTTTCAACAACTAAAAATTAACTATAAGCGTAAAGCATTAAAACACTAATGTAATATTGTGATAAACCATTTTACATTGATGCATCGATGCATCGATGCAGTATTGCAATATTGCAATATTGCAATATTGGCTCAATACATAATTCTATTGTTTACTGCTTTTAGGTATGTAAAGTATATGTTTCAACTAAAAATTTCTTGTTTTACAGACCCTAAGCAGTAAAGCAGTAAAGCAGTAAAGCATATTATTCAATGTTGCTATGCAAATGCGATATGTTTTACTGCTTTAAGTATGTAAGTATATTTTCAATGAAATTTTATAAAAAATCATTAAAATAATGTAAGCAGATAAACAGAAGTAAAAAGTTTTACATACTCCAGTAAGCTATGACAGTTAAAAGCATGTTGAATTTTCCGAATTACTCGCGGTCGTTGCGCGGGTTCTTTATGCGTTTTCTCAACTTCAAAACGCTATGCGATTGCGATCTGGCGGCATGACGGACGGACTCTGCGGAACAACAACAACGACCTCAACGACTAGCGGGTTGCCAACAGCGACTGCGAAATGCGGGATGGGGTGCCTTCTGCTTTGCGACGACAAACTTGCGATGATTAGCGATGGCCCAACGATTCGCGGAACTTTTAGAACGTCTGACGGGACGATTGCGTAACGATGAATTTGCGATTCATGAAAATGACGATTGAAAATTATGATGATAATTAACAAGACGATTTATAAAAACAAAATGGCGGACGCAACGAAAAACAACAAGGTTGTTGCCATTAAAATAACTCCATCAAAATACATACATAAATTAAAAATAACTAATCAAACGTATCTGAAAAAGAGGGGGCTCCACCCCTTGGGGGTGACCCCCTGGGTGAATCCCATACATAAAATCAACCCAGGAGTACGTGGGAATCTAGAATGATAAAATGATACCCCAAAAACACCCCAATTTCTGCGGGAATGAAAAATATATAGACTATACTGACCATACGACTTGTAGGTCGACGACCCCCTGGCAGGTGTCCTCGTTGCCCAGGTTGCACGACGGGGACGTGGAGCTGGACTTTGCAACCCATATAATATATATATTTATTATATTATAATATTATATATAATATATATTATATATATTATAAAATATATAATATATATATATATTAGTCTATATATTATATATATTATATATATATAAACGAATGCAAGATCGTCATCGATCCTGAGCGTCAGCGATATAAACGCTTTTAACGATTTCGTAGTTAAATTTTGTTAATTAATATTTATTTTTTGGGAGGGGTGGACAGATTAAAAACAAATTTGCTACTTATGCACTTTAGGGAGGTAAAATTTTAAAATATTTTTTCTTAGGAAAAAAACAAAAAAAAAAATTGAATTTAGATTTAGGCACTGATCACGAATATGATCGACTGTATGTTTTTTGAACTTGATCAGTACTTTATAAAAAAATCCAATCCAATTAGGACTAAGGCTTTACGGAAACACCGATCCATATAGGTTAGGTTTAGGTACTGCAACGTTCATATACAGTTTGGGAGGCAGGTTCACAGAAATCGTCTAGCATTCATGTAGGTTAGGTCGTAGGTTAGAGCAATCGGTCCGCATAATGATTAGGTCTCGGTTCAGACCTGAAAGTTCAGGTTATGATAAGTTTTGTAAGTATACACAGAATATTGATTCTGTGTATACTTAACAAATCTTATCAATATCTGAATAACAAGGGAACATAACCGAAACCTAACCTTAGGTTCTTACGTAATGCCGTAAACCTAGACCTAACTTAGGTGGATCGGTGGTGACGTAAAACTACGACCGTACCTAGATGATCTACGTGGCCAAACGTAGACCAAACCTGAAGGATTGACGCTCCCAGAATAATATATATATTATATAATATTATATATATATATATATATATACTATATATATATTATATATATATATTATTATATATAATATATAATATATATATATATATATATATATCATAAAACATAAGATTTGGCAAATAGATACTTTTTAAGGTAATATAATATATATATATAATATATATATATAAATATATATAGATATATATATAATTATATATATATATATAATATAGACTATATAATATTATATACACTTGAAAGAATACAATTGTACTGTTCTCGTAAAATAGGTAAAAATAAGAGAACGAGCGAGCGCCAACTCACACTGACTGCAACGCACCTCTACCTCCGTATCGAACTAATTATTTGAAAAATCCGAAGATATTTAATACTGCGAAGGTCCATGATTTCCATATATATATAATATATATAATATATAATATAAATATATATATATATATATATTATATATATAATCATATATAGATATCTATACCATAAATATATATATATATATATATATATATATATATATATATATATTATATATATAAAATTATATAATATATATTAATATTATATATATATATATATATATATATATATTAGGTCAGCTTTTCGATTATCCGTGCATAATGTATGCTTAAAAACCTATTAATGCTTACCAGTAAAACGAAACATTGCTGGAATTCCTGGATCAAAGCTTTGCCTGCGAAATGTAAAAATAAAAAAAAAAAAAAAAAAAAAAAAAAAAAAAAAAAAATTATATTCTCAAAAACTACAATAGCTACAGCGAAAAGGAATACATTTTTGGAATCCTGGTAAAATTTCACATAAGAAAATGTAAAAATAAAAATAATAAAAAAAAAATTATTGTTAATAATTATAGTAATATGATTAGAGAGCCTATTTAGAGACCTTTTATTGGTTTCTCGTTAAAATAAATAGACTTTCTATTAATTTTTTTTTTTTTTTTTTTACTAAAGAATACCCCAAGGGTATACCCCCCCGATGGGAGGCGGGTTTCTCGGCCTACCGGGGAACTACGGGGTAGACTAATTCCCCCCCTCCGGGGAGGGTCTCCGGAACCGCCGCTCTTTGGTATTGGGTGACGCGGGGGTTCCTCCGCCCCTCCCCTACGGGGTATGGAAAACGTCTCCCCCTATGTTCCCCGTCGGCTCGAGCCCCCTAGTGTGCCGTATAAAGCAAAATTTAATAGAAAGTCTATTTATTTTATCGAGAAACCAATAAAAGGTCTCTAAATAGGCCTTCTAATCATATTACTATATTTATTAACAATAATTTTTTTTTTATATAATATTATTTTCTACATTTCTTATGTGAAATCTTTACCAGGATCTTAGAAAATGTATCTCCTTTTCGCTGAGCTATTGTAGTTTTTGAGATATAATTTTTTTTTTTGTTACATTTTCCAGAGGCAAACTTCTGGGGACCAGCGATTCCAGCAATGTGATATCACGTTATACTGTAGCATATATAAGATTTTTAAGATACATATTACGGATATCGAAAACTGGCCATATTAATATAATATACTATGATATATATATATATATATATATATATATTATATTATTATATATATATATATATATATTATAATATATATATATATAATATATAATGGCCAGCATCTGATTAGGGCAATAATGTAGTTCGAAAAACTATAACCGGGCTAGAGGAAAATAAATAACTTTTTTTGCTCACAATTTCATCGAATGAAACTTAAAAAAATATATATTTTATTCTAATATTTATGTAATAACACTTTAAATATTAATATAAATCTCAAACTCGCAAGTGCACGCTGTGATTGACCTTGGGAATCCTGCATTACTGTACGATAGCAAAGTTCCCAAATACCCTTTATTTTACGCTGGAGAAAATTTTATTTTTTCTTTATTCCTTTTTTTTTGT
>JABUQX010001189.1:25000-27500 GCA_015478945.1 Trachelipus rathkii
ATATTGGGTAGGAGCTACTAACCGGCCTACCCTATATATACGCCCGATATATAATATATATAATATTATTATATATCATATATTATATATATATATTATTAATTATGGATCATTCTTTTGTCCCTGCCATGTCCAGTATCGCTATCGATTCATGAATCCGACAATGAGAAAAAGGAAAAATTAAAACTGTATGTTAATAAAAGAACTTCACACCTTTAAAAATATTTAAAAAAAAAAAGATTAAATCTATACTACCTAACGTAACATAAAATAACCTTACTCAACGTAATTTATTTTTATATCAGTGACCAAACTTATATCAAATTATTATTATTTCACCTTTCCATATAGTTTCAATAAAACAACAAGTTATGTATATGAAAATAATTCCAACTCCTTGTTGTTCGATAACGTAAACTATGGAAAAAATTGACTTCAGCTTCATGGGACAGAGATAATGAACAGAGCCATTATATAATATATATATATATATATATATATATATATATATATATATATATATATATATATATATAGTATATATAATATATATATATATATATATATATATATTATATATATATATATATTATATATACTAAATATTTTCATTTTACAGTTGTCACCACCACTCACGGGCAAAGCCCTATTCAATGAGGAATGTAGCACACCTAAGAATTGACAACTAACGTAATTACGCAGCATGAGCACAGATGAAGGCTTTGGTGGGGAGATTAAATTCCAGCAGGAATTACAGAGATGGAAGAGAATTCCACAGAACAGAGGTGGCAGGAAGAAGGAAGCACCGCAGCGAAAAAAGTTACCAATATCAACACAAAAATCATGTGCAGATACAGCACCTTGTGCTACCGAGGGCCACGTAAAGGTGTGGTACGCAATGATACAGTTCCCTCAGCACCCTGCCGCCTGAGGTACCTTAGAAGAGAGATAAGCACCAACATCGCACCTCAAAGATAAAGGTTCAGCGAATTGGAAAATACAGAACAATTTATAAGCCTTTTGGCCTGTGACTCGACCCCTATCTAAAATCCGGGTGAAACCAGAGGCCCCCCCCTCCGATATGAGAGGCCGTACTCCATACAAGGCGATGAGGCCCTGTGCTATTAGCTAGGTAAACTGAGAAGAGGAAAAAAGTCTCGCAGTCTAACAGATCTCCAGTTTCTTTGAGGCCTTCCTAGCACCGTTGTGTGTGAGGTTTCCAAGATATTTTTTTGGTTTATAGTTAAAAACCAAGGGGCTTATATTAGTCGACGAGAGACGAGAGAACCGGTCGAAAGAGATAGGAAAGTTAGCAGGTGTCTTTAGAGAGGGAAATTTGTAAAAGTTGGGAGTTTTAAAGGAATTTGAATTCACCAAGGTTGAGACGGACCACACAGGAACAATTATATCCAAATCAGCGAGAATAGATTGGGAAAGATTAAGACGAGAGGCAATTCTGAAGTAAAAGGGGGAGCAGAATTTTGAAATGAGTTGAGAAAAACGTGAGACTTCGGGAATACAACTGTATAAAGTTAACAACACCAACTGAGAATGTCGTCAATAAAAAGTTGGAATACGTAGGAGATAAGACAAGTACCCTGAGAAGACCACTATGACAGAAAAGAAGAAGTTGCCACATCAACAACAGCCGATTGAGCGATTTGAATGAAAACTAGACATAAGTAAGCAGAGAAGGAGGAAATCCAAGGGGCGGAGCTTGGAGAGCAGTGATCGTGCCATACCTGTTCAAAAGCATTGGATATTGAAAGCGCACCACGCAAAGTCTTTCGTAGTTCCTAGGCGGAAAACCATAACTCAGGTAAGATAGGAAAGTATATTCGCCAGTAGACCTCGAGTGCCGAAAGCCATACTGGCGATGGGAAAGAAGTGAATGAGATTCAGATCATAAAGAAATGGAGATAGACGATGGGTTTCAATGATCTTAGATGAATCAAGTGAGAGCTATGGGCTATAGTAGTTAGATCAGAGCGGATTTCTTTTTTCGGAATAGTTTGGACATGTGCGTGATTCCAACACTGAGGAGTGTTAGTATGGACATAGAGAATTATGTTGAACGAGGGGAGGGCCAGCACAGGGAAGCACACTCCCTCAAAAACACGGGGGACTGCCATCCGGGCCACCCGCCTCCTAACGTTCATAGATTTCAGGAGCCCATACACCCGATCAAATGTAATCACAGGCAAAGGACAATAGGAACCTGAGAGGAGAAGGGAGGAGGAGAGGAATGCCAGAATCTCCAGGGTGAGTTAGAGGAAAATAGAGGCCGAATAGATTGGCCTTTTCAGATGGAAGAATTAGCAACAGACCTCAAGATCGAACTTAAGAGAGGAAAGGGCAGATCTTATAAGAAGTTGTTAGAGATGTTTTTGGCAAGAGGCCAGAAAGATTTTCAGTAGGATAACCAAGGAGGTTAGGCGCACTTTCGTTTGATGAAAGCCCGGTTTGCTCTCGCGAAAGTATCCCTGCACTGATTTCTAGC
>JABUQX010001190.1:0-38737 GCA_015478945.1 Trachelipus rathkii
GCCTGTTAGCGCAAGAAGAACAAATTATGTTGATGTTAACAAATTGCAAACCTAAATATTCTCATGTAGAGAGGTAACTCGGAATAAATCGCTGAACAAGAGAGAAAGGCTTCATCCTACTCTTCGACTGTGCTCAGCTACCTCCCAGGGACTCCGAACCACCCATTCGAACAGGCTACCGTGACTAAAACCGCAGTTAGCTCATGCGCTCTCAGAGCAAAGGGTATTTCGATCTTGGATGCATAAGAGCGCTGGAGAGTCGAATGATCGAGATGAGCGTTACACAGCGTGATAGAACTTCTACAATTATCCATCCCTTAAGCGATCATACGGGATGTGGTCATCCCCCTACATAAAACGCACATGACCTTGAAAACGCTCCACGAGTGAGTACTTGCACGCCTCACGTATGGTCTACATAATTACACTCAAATCACACTATATATTACGTTTCAAGAAGGGTCCCCCTTCCCTATTCTGCAATATTGCTTTGGTCGAAGTCATACCCGCTCATGTATACGACACATATTATTGATTTGTTACCAGTAGATGAACTCTATTCGGTCGAGACGTCCAAGTTATATTTTTCCTACGTTTAACGATCACATAAACACTTGCCAAAAGATTATCCCATATCTTATCATCGATCTTCGCAAAGAGTTATGTAGTAAAGTGTCGGTATTAACTCTCATGTTTCTGAGAAGAAGTTCGAATTTCATCGAGGAATAGGTCTTACAGATTTGTACAATGATACCTAGGACTTTATAAGCTGCACAAGGATACACTTTTGTTTAGTTTTTTTTGTGTCTGGAGATGTTGTAAGTGGACTGACATAGTGCTCCCGGGGTTGGTCTATTTAAATCTTTGTTGACGTTTGAGGATGATGTACAATCCACAGGCGAGGAGTCGCTAGATATGTTTCTCACGCCAGATGTGGCCGCTTAACTGTGAGCCGTGGTGGCACGTAGAGTATAAACTGTACACGCAAAAAAATACTAAAACATAATAGCTTTTGATATGAGGCCTAATATAGATATAGTAATTAAACAATATTATTTCTAGTATATACTCTATTAAATATCTACTTAAGTTTTCTCGAATTTCTTCAGCTTAATTCCATCTTTATTTAGCACGAACCATACGAAACTAAGCGATAGTCGACCCTATTAAATCCTAATGAATTATATATTAGTATATAATCTAATGTATACTAATAGGTAAGCTATAGGGCTTTGGCTCGAAGTGTAAGGTATTTCTCTACTTAAGATGAAGAAGAAAAGAGCACGGACAATCAAATTGAAATATAAAGTCATATATTATATCCAAGACAACGATGTACAATTATGTTAGGAGAGCGTAAAGAGCCGCCAGTGGACCACTCTTGCGTTCACGTTACAAATCATTCAGTAGTGGATTGCCTAGACTCCCAATTTCGCACTCATTAGTGAGTTTGGTCCACAAATCTCCTCTGCTTATCAGACTAAACATCGTTCTGACACGCTCATGAAAGTTCTGTTTCAACTCGCAAGTGGTCGCATGTTTGTTGGGCTAAGCCATTCCTTACGTTGCTTCATATTAACTTGATGACGAGCAAGCAATCCTGCGGCGATCGGGGAACGTTGGTTTTTGTTGTTTGTCGGTCAAAGCATGCCGAACCCTTGTGCCCAACTTTTGAACCTTTCCCATCGCCTGCAGGTGGAGCTCTATTGTACCGTGGACGCATCCCATTTTCTCAGCCAATTCGCTCGTGGTTTGCCTGGGATCTTCGTGAATCAGCTGTGTTCAAGTGTTTGGGTGTCATTTTCTTTTCTGTGTCGACTAAGGCTAAGCAGTCATATAATCGATTTATATTATACATTTTATACATTGAAATGGAAAATTTTATATTATTTAGGTTTGGTATGTTATTAATTTAAATATGTCGAAGAAACGCACATACAACGAAAGTTTTCTCAACTTTGGCTTTTCAGCCATTGCTAACAATGGCATTCAATTTCCACAGTGTGTAATCTGCAAGAAGACGCTTGCTAATGAGAGCATGAAACCATTCAAGCTGAAGGATCATCTCATTAAGGTTCATCCGGAATCGGCCAGCAAGGATTTGTCATACTTCAAAATTAAATAACACCAGCTAAAGTGGTCAAGATTGGATCATGGAATAGGAATTCTCTTTCAACATTCTAAAATCGTGGAGGCCTCGTACAAGATCTCCCTTCTTATAGCGAAGCAAAAGAAGTCATACACAATTGAAGAGACACTCGTTATACCTTGCATGATAGAGGATGCTCGTCTTGTCCTCGATCATAACTGTCTCAACAAGCTTAATCGAATAAGTCTCTCCGCCAACAGTTAAGCAGCGCATCGATGACATGTTCCAAGATATCAAACTTTAGGTGACGAAGAAAATAGGAAAATCTTCTTTCTTTGCAATACAACTTGACGAGCCAACAGACGTCGCACAGCTTTCACAACTTTTGGTTTATGCTCGGTTTGTTTCGGAAAATCGGATTGAGGAAGAGTTCCTCTTCTGAAACTCACTGATAGCTACAAAGGCATGAACATCGTTTCCAACTTCTTTCAAGAGGAAAATCTCTCGTGGTAAAAGTTGGTTGGTGTGTGCATGGACGGGGCTCCCAGCGTTCTCGACTCCAAGTCAGAAGGCTCTGGTCAATAAGAAGAGTCCGGCTGTAATTACAACACATTGCGTGATCCACCGTGAGACTCTTGCCTCTAAGACGCTCCCTGCTGCCTTCGAACTCACCTTCGCAACTGTGATCCGCATCGTCAACCATATCAAAGGACGAGCACTCAACATCAGGCTGTTTCGTCAGTTGTGCCAAGACATGGATTCTTCCCACCAAGACCTCTTCTTCTACATATCTGTTCGCTGGTTGTCAAAGGGCAATGTTCTTGCTCGTGTATTTAAGTTCAGCTCAAAGGAAGGAGATGGAACAGTTTTTAAAGGACATTCGAGAGCCGTTTAAGTGTAAACTTGCCTATTTGGCAAACGTGTTAGAAGTCTTGAACCGACCCAACCGACAACTGCAGTGCCCAGATACCACCATCATAAGGCACACAGATGCCATCAAGGCCTTCCTCGACAAGCTAGCTCTTTGGGCGAGAAAAGTTGAGATGGGAAATGTAGCTTCATTCCAACGTGTAAATGAGGTCGTCGGTGAAAAACCACTTGCAGAAGAGCTGCAACAAGATATCAAGGAGCACTTGTCAAGCCTCGAACAAGAGTTCAGACACTATTACCATGATATTGATGCAAATGAGAATGCACAACTTAAGCTTGCTCGCAATCCTTTCCACTGCAATGTAGGCGATTTTTCTGATGACGCGCAAGACGAATTTTGGACTCATCAACAATACCTCCGCTGGAAATCTCAATTCTATCTAATTCCACAAAGGGGTGGTTCGAAGACCCTTCTGGGCTACAAACGGCTTCGTCAGGGGTGCCATGGGTTATCATGGGAGCAACCTACCAAAGTCAACGAACGGAGAAGCGCAAGAAAATGTTTCTGGAATTAGTGATATGAATGAGGAAAACGAATTTCACCCTCGGCTAGACGTCGACACAACCCAGAACAGCGTCCCGTTAGACAATATACAGGAGGCTCTACCACTAGTCTGATCCGCCTCCCCAAAAAAGAAGGCATCTCGGAAGTTTTCTAATCTATGCTTCGATATCACTGGTTTGAAACTCGCGTACTAGTATTTAAATTTCTAATCGGGAAGTGTTACCCTCTGGGCTACACGTCAATTTTCAGGTGTCTCATGGGTTAGGCAGGAACAGATGGGAGCGAAAGTTCAAGGAACAGCCGACATGCGCACTACTAAAGGTATTGTGCCAAATAATACGAAAAAAAAATTTCAATCACTCGAGGGAGGACTCGAACCATCAACAGCAGCGTCGCCGTTAGACAATGTACAGGAGAGTCTACTACCTAGTCTAATCCGCCTCCTCCAAAAAAAGAGGCATCTTCGGCACATTCTGTCAAAAACCTCAGGCTGTTCGATAATTCAACGGCTTGAAACTCGATACTTTTAAAAACCCACAGTAAGGTGGTTGGAACCCCCTCTGCGGCTACACGGCATTTTTCAGGGGTGTCATGGGTTACAGGAGCAACCTACCAAAATTAATTAAAGCCAAAAGGGCCGCAACATGCTGCTGCGACGACAACAATTGCGCTCCTACCAGCACGAAAAACGGCGTCTCCGTCGCCAAGGAAATCGAACTGGCGGATAAGTTCGAAAACATGGGGCAATGGTAGGAGTCGCTTCACACGATCCGATCCGCCTCCTCCCAAAAAAGAAGACATCTCGAAGTTTTCCAAGACTCCTGCTTCAGCATCACTGCTTTGAAACTCGACTATATAGTTTAATCATACTAGGGTGGTTGAAACCCCTTCGTGGTGACACGGCATTCTTTCAGGGTGCCAATGGTTACGGACAACCGACCAAAGTCAAGAACGCCGCATCGCACTTAAGATACTGATTGCTACAAATCTTTGCAATCAAGAAGACGAAAAAAATTCCAACTCGCGCCAGGCGCTTCGAAGCACGACAACAGCGTCTCGTCAGCATTCAGTAGGCTCTGTCCACTAGTCCGATCCGCGCGCCCTACAAAGAAGGCATCTCGAAGTTTTAAATCTCATGCTTCGAAACACTGCTTTGAACTCGATACTTATTAAATCCACAGAAGGGTGGTTTTAGAACGCCCATTCTGGGGTACAACGGCATTCTTCAGGGGTGCTAATGGGTTACAGGAGCAACTGTACCAAAAGTCAAGGATCCGACGACTATGCGCAACAATGCTGTTTACGACGAAAGTTCTGCAATAATGAAGACGAAGAAAATAACGCTGTCGCCGAGCCAGACTCGAACCATCGACAACAGCGTCGCCGTTAGCCCCAAGTACAAGTAGGTTCTACCAACATTCCCGAATCCGCTCCCCAAAACAGAAGGCACAACGCAACAGATTTCCAAGTCACCTACTTCACAGCATCTGCTTTGAAACATATCTCAAGACTCCAATAGAAGTTGCTTGAACCTATATAATATATATATATATATAATATAATATAAATATTATATATATATATATAATATAATATAAATATATATAAATATAATATATATAATATATATATACTACTATGTTATAATAACCAATATATATATAATATATATATATTATAATATGGGAAATACAGTTCTTTTCCTTGCCCGTCTAAAAAAAATTCTAAAGTTTTCCAAATGTCTATTTGCGTTTTTCTAGCACTTCATTTTTTACTTAACATAGATATAAAAATTCATTAAAAAAAAACGAACATATTTTTTCTTCAAATTTGGGTAAAAAACTCGAAGCCGAATTAATTAGAACGGTATAACAACTGAACGATTTCAATATTAGAATGTTTGGTAGACGTAAGGTGTCAAACATTGGGACTATTCTCTTTCAATAAATTTTGAAAGTAATTTTCAGAGATATAAAATCAAAAAATTTAAAAAAACAATTTTCAAAAATAAGGTGACAATAAAAGCCTTATTCCCACACAAATGGAGTTATAAGTGAGTGCAAGCAACTGCGAAATATCTCTGAAAAATCAAACTTTTATGGCAGTTTTGTGGAAGAATTTCAACAAAAAAAAAAAATTCTCTCTTCACCCTTAAAACTGTTCAAAAACGAACAGTTTTTTTGTTTGTTTTTTTCGATAAAGATTACAGATATGCATTGCTCCAAAAAAAACATTTACTTCTATCGGTTTGGAATAGTATTGAAGGTTCTTGTAAATCTTTTTAAAGGGAAAGTGCCTAATATATAATAATATAAGATATTATGTGGTCAATAGTCGTTTATTCCTGGTCCATATTCCCTTATCGCTATCGATTGCCAAGAAATCCGAACACATTTGATAAAAATCAAAATAAACACCTGTATTGAGTCGAAAATCATATCTGTCTTGTATATAAAGAGCTTTACACTTAAAATATTTAAAAAAAAGTTAAAATCTATGCTACCTAACGAAACTTAAAATAACCTTTCTTAACGTAACATAACCTTAACTTAGCCTTAGCTTAACTTTAAAAATTCTGACTTCATTCACTTTCCTTTTTCAGTCGCAACTGGAAACAACAATTGATATAATTATAACGTTATAAGCAAGTTCTGCTGTATGCGCGCCAGTCTATATTGATTTCGATAAAGTAAACTATGAAAAAATTTGACTACAGCTTCCATTGGGCAGGGATAATGAACCAGTGAGCCATAAAGAATGACAATAAACTTTTTTGGGAACGTGGATGGCTAAGTCGAAGAGCACCTGTTAACGTTAACTCAGCGACGGCCCCGGAGTCCAATGTCGAAAATCCCCGGTTCTGGGATAGTAAAATCTCTTTGACTCATTCATTATTTATCATACATTTATTTTCCATACAAGTTCAGTTGAACAACGATCTTCAATTGATTATCTTAGAAATTTTGGAAATTCCTGACTGATACCGTTAGTTATTAATGTAAGTACGACAAAATTTAGGGTCCCAAAATTGAATGCAAATGTCTATTTGAAAAAGTAGAACTGAGGTCACTAAATAACCCGAAAACACGTGAAAACAGTTTCATAGAGGATGCAGCAGCATATGGTACTGACATAAAGTACTTGAAATTGTAAAGGTGACTATACTATTCTGTTCTATACACAATTAGGCTTTAAGATATCCTGGACCTTTTTTTTGGGGGGGGTATATTTTATACGGCATGATGAAAATTATAAAAAATTGGAAATGAGGAAAAACTAAGTCGAATTTATATAAATTTAGTAAGTTGCTAATTATGAAGTTGCCATCTGACACTTATACAAACATATATTTTATCATAGAGCTTAAGTTTTTTTTTTGTTTTGTTTTTTTAATTTGTCTTTAATAAACTTTTTTATTGGAAACTTGGTCGATTGTTTCATACGACAATATCTTTTAATGGCTTTAATTTTCTGGTTCTATTGCCTTTCGTATTTGTTCCATAGAACCAAGGTTTTTTTTTTTAAAATCATTGTTTCAAAGACTGAGAAATATCGATTAGTACCATAATTTCTGGAAAGTTGGAGAAGTTCAAAGGTTAACCATCTTCAAAATCAGTCCGAGTTAGCTTTTAACTACCCATAATTGTAAAACTTACCAAAGCCCTCGCATGATATCGTAAAAATTACGTGGTGTACCTCAAAAACAAATAACATATTTGGAATTATGGTAAAATGTTTTTAAAGAAAAACGTTATTTTAATTAAACGGCGTCAAATTTTTTCCAATATAAAGTGAGCTCCGTGAGTTAGTCAGTTTTAAATGTAAGAATGTTGTTGGATGACTTGCCAAATGTAAAAGCTAAGTGTAAGATATATGAATAAAACATGGCTCTCCAGTTGGCGCCCCAAATGGAAAAAGGGATAGAAAATTATGTTATTGTTTTTTTTATAACTAAGAAACATGCAAGAGGACCACATGACACTCAAAGGGTGGGGTCTCTTAAGCCTTAGCCGGATGGAACGACGGGGGGTGACTTCGTCCCCTTCTGTCCCCCGTCGGACTCGAGCCCCCTAAAAAATAGTGTTTTTTTTTTATTTTCCATACAAATTTCATACGCTGATTCCAAATATGTTATTTGTTTTCTTGTAAATATCGTAGTTTCGAGATATCATGCGAGGCCTTTGGAAATCCTGGGCTCCATATATATATATACGTATATATATAATATATATATAATATATATTTTATATATATTATATATAATATATAATGAATCGTTTTTTTTATATATAGTATATTATACTATATATATAATATGGCTAATTATAAGTGTTGATCCAGGGCAAAAAAACAATACATTAATGTACCGGCTATTAATAATTTTAGGGTGAAATAACACTCCAAATTTTGGTAAGCGCTAACCTAACCAAACTACTCTAAACTTAAACCTAACCTTAATTTTAACGGAGTCAAACACTTATAAAATGTCCTATATATATGTATGATATATATATATATAAATTATATAAATATATATAATATAAATTTATATATATATAATAATATATATACCTATATATAATATATATAATTATATAAGGTATTTCAATGATTAGTTCATGCATAAATTCTTTTTTTTAGTTCATTTTCGATATTTGTGTTGGGTTTGATTAAATCGAAAATCGATACTTTGTTATATCGATACATAAAATCGATATTTGTTAATATCGATACATAGTATAGTATATATATAATATATATATAATATATTATATTATATAATAATAAAAAACAATATATATAATATATATATCATTTTCAAATTATAAAAAATATATATATATATATATATACCTATATATATAATAAATATATATAATATATATAAATCAAATGTCCAAAAAGTAACTCATTTGGGATTTATTGTTTAATGTTGGGTATATCAAACGAATACCGCACGGGTAGTCGCCCCGATGTCAGGAGTCGGGGTCTCTCGGCCTCTAGGTGGAAGACGGGGGGGGGGACTAATCCCGCCTCGGGGATGTCTCCGAACCCCCGCTCTTTGGTCTTTGGGTGTCGCGGGGTCTCCGAACCATCCCTCCGGGTATGAAACTCCCCGCAACGTCCCCCTCGCTTCGAGCCCCTAAAAAGGGTAAATACTAGCCAATTTTAGGGTGGTTCGTTGACATCACCTTGCCGTAAACTTAGCCTTAATTTAGCTGACCCTGTTGTAAAAACTAGCTCCATACTTTTACTTCTAGACTGTTTAGTCGCTGCCGAAAGATACTATATATATATTATATATATAATATATAATATAATATATATATATATATAATATATAAAATATATATAAGATATATATCAGTAATATATATATATATATAATAGAATATATATATATTAATATACCGTCACGGAAAAGTTAAAACAGTCTACAACTGTTTTGGACTAAAATCAACGTACATTGAAACCTTAAGCAACTCAATCATCGAAATAAAACAATCTAAAAAAAACATAGCAAACTGCAATCGTTTTGGCAATAGGTAGAATAAATCATATATTTATTTTCTAAACTTCCGCTGACAACTCCACTAAAGACAACCGACGAATATAAAGTTTAAATCCTACTCTTGCAAAAAATCATAATGGGTCATTATCTTTTAACAAATAACGACTATACCACACACACCAGACTCATAAGGATTACAATATCAAATGTATCGTTACATTCCCATACAAATTATCGACTGACTATAGTTTATATTTATTGTGCGACCGAAATGATAAATTAAGCTAATAAATTATATTATATATAAACTATACTATAATATATACTATATTATATATTATATATATATATAATATCACCTATATATTATAATAATATATTATACTACTATCAGGCTTCCCATTGTTGTTTAACAAATAGTTCTGAAAACCATTGACGAGCAGAAACACAACAAAAGCCGTTCAAAGCATTAGTCGAAATTATTTGAAGAATGACAGAAGCGGCTGCACATTCAAAAGAAGTATTGATAATCGACACATCATGTTAAAACCACCAGACTCTGTCTAACTCGTCCATAATATATATAATACTACACCCTACCAACCCCCCTCACCCCCTCACCTAACTATATATATAATATATATATATACTATAATATTTATATATATTATAATACACTAATAATATATATATAATATAAAATATATATATATACTAATATATAAATAGATTATATAAAGGGCACTAAAACAAAATCTTTCGTCTGAATTCGATATCCGATATATCGAACTATAACGTATATCGAGTTTGAATATTCTTATAAAATATATTAACTATACTACATGCATATTTCTCACCCTACCCATATATATATATATTATATTAACCTTATATAAATATAATATATAATATACTATATATATATATATATATATATATATAGGGAACTCCCTTTAAAGGGTAGGTTAACCGATATACGACCACACACACACACCACTCCGATCTTTCGATATATTCAAGCAATAAGTGGGAAAAGCGTTGCAATAAAGCTTTTTCATTCTTTTTTTTAAAAAAAAGGAATAAACCAAAGATTAAATAAAGCAAAGAATACAAAGAGTCAGGGTTCTCCGCGCACGGGGAAGAACGTGGGGGACTTCGTCCCGCGCCCTCTGATCCTCCGTTGGCTGGCGAGCCCCTTCAAAATAGTAGTATAACAAAAAAAAAATCTAACAAATAACAAATATAAAAAGTATAAAATAAAAATAAAGCAACATGTGGCAACTATCCTACTCGTCTATTGGAGTTTTAGCTACACTAATCACGCAGGGCTGCACGATGAGGATTATGCGATATTGCGATATCGTGGAATTTTATGGTAACTTCCTTTTAAAGGGTAAGTGCATATATAAATATTTAGGATATATAAATATATATATTATAAATATATATATATATATATAATACTATATTAGTACATACTAGCCTATTATTGTTCTAAAGCTGACATCAATGTAACACTGGAGAACGGAAGCACGCTAAGTAAAAACAAGATATTATTAATTGTTGGAATCAGCGGAAAATTCTAAGGAGGGGTTATGTCTATATATATATATATATATAATTATATAATATAATATATATATATACTATATATAATTATATATATATATATATATATTATAATATTATAATATAATATAATATATAAGATAATATTATCAATATATTAAATATATTCTAAAAAAAAATTTTTTTAACTAATGGAATACCCAAGGGTAGATCGCCACAATGGCAAGAGTCGGGGTCTCTCGGCATTCCGGGGCAGGACAGGGATAGGATCTATTTACCCCCCTCCGGAGGGGCTCCGAACCCCCCCTCTTTGGTATTTGGGTGTCGCGGAGGTTCCTACGCCCCTCCCCTACGGGTAATGGAAAACGTCCCCCCATCCGTTCCCCGTCGGCTCGAGCTCTAATAGTATATAGTATATCTAGTGATATGTATATATGATATATATATATATATATCATAGTAATATAATATATTATATATATAGTAATTATAATATATATATTATAAGGGCCGTGAATATAGTATATAAGTATATAGTAATATATTATATAATATAGAACAGATCGAGCGTGCAGGGCTTGCGTAGTTCGTAGCTTATTTATCTATCTACGCTGTAGTTAGAGCTTCGTTTAATTGCTCAGGCTCATATTAGCGATGGATTAGTTTGGTACAGGGTGGAGTAAGCACCGAGGCGGGTAGTTAATGGCGTATGGGTTTTGACGGTGCGTCATGTAGGTGGCTAGAATATCATTCTTGAAACTTGACAAGTCAGGCGCTTCAGGTCAGAGACGTTGAGATATTACGCTGGAAGATAATGTATATTACGTACTCCGACGAATAAATGGCCCAAGCAAAGCTAAAAAGAGCCGCAGTGCGATATATGAATTTCCGGCCCGGATTTATCCAAATATGATATAGTTTTGGTCTTATTGTAGGTGCGTGAATCGATTCCTGTGGTTTATGATCAAATTGAGTCTGCAGTGTATGCCACGACACTATGATATATAGAGACTCCTATCGATTGATACGGATCTATTCGTGGAGACGTCGGGGGTGTGTGGCGAGTATCTGTATAATGTACAGTGTATTATAAGGTTACTTAGGTGGAATTCTTCAGTAGGTGACTCGTGTAGTATTGGGAATATCAATAGTAAGATAGGATATGAATTTGTAAGGCTAAAGCTATATCCGTAAATGCGAGTTAGTAGTGATGAGGGCGTCTGGGTATTAAATGGTTGACGCTATATGGCACCGTAAGCCGTACAGTTACCATCGGCTGAAGGCGGAGTAGGTATGGTGAAATTAAAGGTAGACGCGTTAGCTCGATACGGTGAATGCTGTAGTAATAACGTCGGTTGATGTAGTCATAGTAACTTATCGTTGTAGAGTTTACCGGACGGATTCGTGTACGCTTGATACAAGCGATAGGGATTTTCGACTAGGCTAGCCGGTTGACCCGAGTTAGTGTCTCGGATTCCTTTCGTCAGCGAGTAATGAGAAAAAGAAAACGAAATAATTGGTAACTATGTTCCATTTAAATATAACTGTGTTGGACATGTGCAAAATGGATTGGGTTATACCGAAAGTGATCCAGTTACCATGCTTTGGGTGATACTATGGAGGAAATGCAATCTAAATGAAAGGAGAGCGTCAGCTTAGGATGAGAGCTAATTTCATGGTAGAAGGATTTCCATTTCAAACTGTGAGAGAGGAATGCGTAACAGTGGGGGTGTGCGTTGGTTTTGAGGAGAGCATGGACAGTAAGCGAGGGGGAGTATCTAGATAACATGATAACGATTTGAAAATTAAGCACTAGCAATACACAAGATCAGATTATAAAAGTAATGACATATTTCGATGTTTAGACATGCTTATAAGTTGGTCCAGTGTCAACCGAAGAAGACGTAAATCCAGAAATGGCTATGTTACCTAATAATGTCAAAATTCCGGAAATGAGCTATTTCTCTCGTATATAAGCCAAAGGATATTGCAAATAGCGTCCGGTAACTGGGACAACCGATAAAATAGTCGATATATCGATGAATTCAAATGTAATCGATTTCACTCAGACGAAAGATTGAATTTAGAGCCATATATATGAGATATATATATATTATTATAATATATATTTTAGATATATGTATATAATATACTATATAATATATATATAAATTATATATATATATTAAAATATTTAGCCTAAATATGATATTAATAAGGAACTTATCCTTTTAAAAGGTAGTTGAACGCGATATTATATCGAACGAAACGAGAACGATTTTTTTTTCGATTTATGTTTTAAGGCAGTAATAGTGCGTCATATGATGGGTTGCGCAGATGCGAATTTTTTTTTTTTTTTTTTACGAAAGGAATAACCGCAAGGACATTAAGATCGCAAAGATAAAAGAGTCAGGGTCTCTCCAAACAAGCCCTCAGTCGGGGGACGAACGGGGGGGACTTCGTCCCCCCTGTGTCCCTCCGTCGGTATGCCTTGAAAAAAAGAAAAAGAAAGGAACAAAATTAATAAAAAAATTAATCATATAAAAATTAACATGATAGAAAAAAAAAAGCAAACTTGTGGAAACATCTCGGGGATCTTTTTTATGGGTTTTAGCTACACGTCACACTGGCAGGGATGACACGAGAGAGTCCTGGATCTTCGAATATTAACGGCCCAATAAATTGTAACTTCCTTTTTATAAGATTTATGCTATAATAAATATATATATATATATAAATATATAATATATAGTATATTATATATATACTATATATATACTAATATTATTATATAGTATATATATATTATATATATATAGTATATAATATAATATTATATATTATTATATAATATAATATATAAATATATATATAATAATATATAATAATAATAATAATAATAATAATAATATTAATAATAATAATAATAATAAAAATAATTTGTATTAATTATAGGTTTAATTTAACGGATTGATGCTTAAATCAATATTCCTTTGATGACCATTTATGATTAGATTTAAAGAAGTAGATAAGTGATGGAAAATGTATAATTTTCATGAAAGAAAATTTGAGCAGCTACATGAACAACTTAATTTATAAACGAATTAAAAATTTATGCAATAATTAGACCGTGTACCAAGGCAAGTCGGAGTAGTCTTGGCGGTAGCAAACCCACGGTCAGAGGTCGCATAAGTTTAATGTACTTAATTAAGCTTTCTTACATAACCGTTAGACCGTAAATAAATTTTGATCTTGGTTTTCTAACCTTAAGACAAAATTCTAACCTTAAGACTGTCCCCTCCTTGAAAAGGGATCTGCCCGTGAGTGGGGCTTACCTGTGCAGAAAAACAACAACAAAAAACTTTTAATTGTTACCAGTAGTCGTCTTATATAAGAGATGCCTTGATTTTTAAACATTGATATTCGTCGTTTTTATTACAATTCATCTAAATTCAATTATTATATAGCGATAAATTTTTGCATTTTTTTCCCAACATTATGTGTACATATTTGCTAAATACTATTTTAATTGTTGCCTCTTTCTTTAGTTCATAAAACATAACCTATAAACTTTTCTTAATCTTGTTAACATTTTGGCAATAAAGGTCAATTAATCCAATTAGTGTATAAAAACTCCCCCAAAAGCAAACAACATAATTCTCAATCTCTATTCGGAATAGTATTACCCCCCCCATTTGCTCCCTATTTACTTTGTCTTCTTATTCTGTCTTGCCCACATTCTTTCTCTACGTCTGTCCCTTTCTTTTTTCCCGGGAAAGCCATTCTTCGTCTTTAATTGTCATTCTATGACCAATTAGGAAGACCTCTGACAGAATAATCTGGTTGTTCCGCCCGAATGTTACAACGTGGCAACAGATTAAATACTTAGTATGAACCAAACTGCGGAGAATCCGTTTCTCTAATTGTTGTCATTTGACAGAGTCTCTCTTCGAATAAAAAGAAAACGAGATGTGGAAAATGAGGGAAATCAAGACCGTTAGCAATTTTCTTTCTCTATTTTAATTATATATATATATATGCCAGCGTTCAGATTAGGTGACACCTTTTAAATTTGGTTATTATCTTATAAAAACTATTTAATTACGCTAACAGGTATAATAACGGGAATATACTAATTGGCTTTGGTGAATACTACTTGGTAGGTTACACTGTTTTAATCCTGGAAATAATAGTATAAATAAAAAAAAAAAAAATAAATTTAAATTTAAATTTTAAATAAAAATTATATAATATATCAATAATGTAATCTGTTTTCTTCTCCTTGAATTTTCAGCGAATTTGGAATTACATTTTTTTTGGATTGCTACCCATGTAAAATTTTCAACATTAAGAATAATGATTTAAAAAATATTATAAAAATATAATATTAATATAATAAATATAAATTTATTTATTGTTTTAATAATTATAGTAATATTGATTAGTAACAGCGTCTCATTAGGAACAGACCTTTTATTTCATTTCAACGGTTGGATTCGAAAACACTTCACAATTCTCATATGCGCATGATTTGGAAATATAATAGGCATTATTGAATAACATGGCCTCGGCACTAAGGCGGGGAGCCCTCGGAAGGCCGCACGAGAGAGGACACTAGCTGACGAAGGGATTTGCGTGGGCAGTTAGTGCCATTACGCGCACGTTACGTTAGGGCTTTGGGGGACGAGAGAGAAGATATCAATACCACCTCGACACCAACCACCAACAGGAGGCGGGGGGTTTTTCGGAGGACGCCTTCCACGGAGGGGGGGAGATTTAGTCCTACCGCGCCGTAGTTCCCGGAAGGCCGAGAGACCCGAGAGACCCTGCCATCGGTGCGATATACCCTTGGGTTATTCTTTTAGTAAAAAACAAAAAATACAAAATTAATTATACAGTCTACTTATTTTAACGAGAAACCAATAAAAGGTCTCGAAATAGGCCTTCTAATCAATTACTATAATTATTAACAAATAATTTGTTTGTTTTTACAGTTTTTTTTTACATTTCTTTGTGCTCTTTTACCAGGAGTCCAAAAATGTATTCCATTTCGCTGTAGCAATTGTAGTTTTTTGAGATATTTTTTTTTTTTTTTTTTATTTTTTATTTTTGTTTATTTTCAGGGCATACGTTGGACCAGGATTCCAGCAATGTATTTCGCGTTCTTAACTGTAGCATTAATGAGTATTTAAGATGAACATATGACGGCTATAACGGACGCTGACGCTTATATATTAATATTATATATTAGTTATTAAATATAATAGTATATTATATTAATATATATATATTATATAATTAATATATAATATATATAGTATACTATATAGTATATATAATATATATATATATATAATATAAAGGGCCTAGTTAGGAGTATAGATAGATAGATAGATGATAGAAAGATAGATAGATAGAATAGATAGATAGTATAGATATGATAGATAGATAGATAGATAGTATGAGAGAGAGAGAGAGAGAGAGAGAGAGGAGAGAGCAGAGAGAGAGAACGAGAGAGAAAGAGCGAGAGAAGAGACAAAAGGGTTGTTTCATTTATATTTCTTATTAATTAATTATTTTGCCAATGAAAAAATTTAATCTAAAAATTTTACAAAAAGGCAATGATCAGTTTAGCCTTAAATGGTAATTTTTTTCCGAAAATTTTTTTTTTTTTTTTTGTCTGCCTTTTGCTTTTTGCTCTTAAAGTTATACGTACGATTATCGCAACTTCGAAAGTGGAAGTCGTGACACGTGATCGAAAGAGATAGGTGAGTTATTCGAGAGATCATCAAATATGTCACATCAATGATAAGCATCTTTGGTGATTGACAGACTAGAATCGAATACTGGCTCGAATTAACCTTTGAGATAATGAATCCGTATTTCCCCTATAAATTATAAATCTCTTTATTCGATTTAATACACCTCATGTTAAATTCTGAGCTGAGAAAAATTGAAGGAAATAACTTGATTATATCTTATCTATTATTTTATTATTGATATGTATTATTAATTATTTTATTTATTATTGATTAATATTATTAAATTATTATAATTATTATATTAATTATTATTTATATTTATTAATTATTTTATATTTAATAATTATTACCTTATATATATTTATAATATAAATTACTACTATATTATTTATTAATTATTATATTATTATTATTCTCATTACTTATGTATTATTTTATATTAATTATTATTATTATTATTATTATTATATGTAATTATTATTATTATAGGATTGCATATAATAAAAATAATATAATAATATGTAATAAATAATGAATATAAAATAAGAAAATGAAGTATAAAAATTAGAATGATCTAAAATTATGATTACCTGACTATGGGTAACAATGTTACATGATAATAATAATTAATAATATAATAATAAAAGTAATAATTATAATTATAATAATAATAATAAATAATATAATATAAATTAGAACTAAAAAAAAAAATTTATTGTTATTATTTATTATATTATAGTTTAGAAATGTATATTTATTTACTTATATTATTTTAATTTTATTATTATTTATTATATTATTATTGATTTATTATAATTATTATTATATTTATATTATTATTATATTATTGAATTATATTCTTAATTATATTATTATATAATTTATTTTTATTATACTTTTAAAAAATGGTAACCTTTTTTTTTAAGGTATAAATAGGATTTTTATTGTTTGACAAGAATTTCTTGATTGGAAAACAATAGTTATTTTTTCTTATAATTAGATTGGCAAATCTTATCAAATTGAACGTATATAATTATGATTGCATCATTTAAATTTAATTTAGTGAGAGTTGCCGTTTAAATTTGATATCATTTAATGAAAAAATTTAGTTAATTAACAAAAAAAATAATTCGAATCTTATTTTTAGGTTTATTATTATGATTTAATAAAGATAAAATATAATTCCTAATATTTATATTAATATTTTCCATATTATTTTGATTAATAATAAATTTTGATAAGAAAATATAATATAAACAGCCGTGGCGGTAGAAAATCATCTTTACTGATCATTTGCCATTAATATATATATAAAATATATATATATAATATATAAGATATATATTATATATGAATAAATATATATATTATAATAATATAGTTTTTATATATATATAGTATATATATATTAGTATAATATATATATTATTATATATATACTTATCTATAGTATATTCCTTGCGTCATTAATTAGTCAGCAATTTGTAAAACTATATATATCTACTCATTTTCTTTTATTTTCATGATAATGTTATTTATAATTTAAAATTAAATACTAATATATTAATGACTTCCTGCTTCTATTAAATAAACGCTGAGATCCTTGATTCTTTTATAATAGGAAGGAGAAAGAATTAATAGTTGATACTGAATATTTAATTTATAATGGATATTTATATCGATTAGTATTTATCCGACAGACTGAAGAAAGGTTAAAAAAACTTTTTATGAAGTCAACATTTTAAAGAAAAAGATGTCATCTTAAATAAATTTACAAGGAATTTTTTTGGTGACTTGATGATTTCAATCTTTTAGTTCTGTAAGATGAAATTTACAATGATTTTTTGTGGTGAGCTTAGATGATACCAACCTTTCATCTCTGTAAAATAAATTTTTGTACATAGGAATTTGGTCTGAACTTTATGGAGACCCTCCAATACGTCATTCTGTTCTGTAATACTATATTTACAGAGGAATAGTTTGGTGATTTAATAATAGCTTTATCGTGTATTAAAGATTTATTCAAGGATTTTTGTATGAAACTTAGATGATCGAGGCCTCATCTAAATAAATTTTACAAGGATTTTTGGTGTTTTACTAACCAGGATGAAGAAGCAAATTACAATAAGAGAATTAAGTATTTTAAGATTATGATTTAAAAGTTTGAGATGGTTGTTGACTTTTTAATAATAACAAATAGAAAATAATTCCCTTGCAATTCAGATGTATAATGTACCGGACAATGCGAATTTAGTTATAGTATATATGATACTAAGTATACGTATAATATATGATAATAATATTATATAGTAGTATATATAATTATATTATATTGTATATATATATAATTAGTATGATTGATATATATATATATAGATATATATTACGTAGTATTAATATATGTATAGTATCTATATATATAATATATTTAATATTATATATATATATAATATATATATATATATATATACGAACTTTTCAATGCATACACCGCTTACAATTATTTGAAACTCATAATGCCGCACTAGTTGTGTGATAATAATGTATATAAGTATTATATAGGTATAGTTATATAGTATATAAATATATTATAGATATATAGTTATATATATATATATAATATATATATAATATAGTATATATATACTAGTATATATTATTAATATATATAACATAAATGCTGATATGATAAGGGAAGCTCTTAAGTGAGAAAGGTCATATTAAGAAGAAAAACAAAACAGAAAAAAAATTTTATTCTATTTATTACATGTTTGATTTTTGTTTTGGTTTTTTTTTTTTTGTTTTTTGTATCATTATTTATTCACTTTTAAATGAAAAATAATTATTTGAACAATTAGATAAATGATTAATTAATTATTTGCTACTATCTTCTATAGTTGTTCTCTAAAACTCATTGTTTCCATACGAGCTTCACAACAGGCCAACTTCACTAGCAGGTCAAGTATAATAATTAGAATCTATATAATATATATATAGTTAGTAATTTTATATTAGTAGTATTGTAGTATATATGAAGTTGATATAGTAATATATTATTATATTAGGTATATTACATATATATATGTATAATAATTACATATATATATATAGTGCATATATATATTATATTATATATATATATATATATAATTATATATATAATCTATATATCATATATAGTATATATCTATCCATCATAGATCAAATATCTTTAATTGCTACTCTATATATACGTACAGTATATACATATCACAAAAGAAATTATCTTAAACTTATACAGCACCTGATATTTAAAAATATATATATATATATAGTATATATTATATATATATATATACTAAGTGATAGGAAGAAGGGGAGAGAGGGGGGAGGGGGAGGAGAGAGTAGAGAGAGAGAGAGACGAAGAGAGGAAAGAGGAGAGAGAGAGGAGAGAGAGAGACGCAGAGAGAGTCAAGTTATGTTATTTAATAGGTATAACATGGTAGAAAAACTAAGAATGAGATTAGGTAATAACAACGTTGTTTCTAGATTCACAATGTGAATGTATAGATGAAATTGATTTACAAAATATCGTGGGTGTTGTGGGTATATAATAGTCTATCATTATGATATATTATATTTATATATTAAGGTATTAATTGAAATACTATTATTTTAATATATATCATTATATATGATATAGTATATATATATTATACATATATATATATAATATTATATATATATAATATTGATAGGATATTATATTTATATATATATATAATATAGTATAATTATAGTATATATATATAGGTATTTATAGTATATATAATAGTAAGTAGGAACAGCATTCATTGATAGCAAACGCTAGAAAAAACGCTCTTGTGGTTTGCTCCTAACCATCAATATAGAATTTTTTTTCAGCGTTGCCCCTCCGAAAGGACAAGGCGAACACATACAGTTTTAGCTTTTCTTTTTAAATGTGGGTTTTTAGATTTTCTTTTTTTCCCATGCTCTATTGGGACTTGCACCAAAACTAGGTCGCTTGGAGTTTCAGGTACCTGTAGTACCGCTACATTTTCACATGTTACATCTATTGGTTGTCGTTCTTTTTGAGGACTAAAATGAATATGATGTATTTGTTTATGAATAGGAACAGTACCAGTATGTTGTTCATTAATTGATAGTGGATACAATTGACTCAGTAATTCAGATAGACACGGTTTACCCTAAGTGGACCGATGTATTGCAGAATCGAGGACCTCCTCAATATAGTAAAAATTCACAAAAGGGGAAGTTTTCAAATAATAATAATGGTTCGCGGAATAATTCGAATAAAATCGTAGGTAGTAGGTATTACTGAGATCAACATCGTAGTCCACCTCCTCGTACAAATGAAAGTATGCAAGGTAGAGATCAATTAGTGGGATATTACTGTAATATGGCATTATTTATTTGTACATTCGTTGAGAGAATAATATTATATTGAATAATGCTTCCTATTAGAGTTCATTCGTATCAAAATATCAAAGGAATAAAAAATAAACAAAAAATTCGTAAGTGAATTAAGAACATTTGAAAAATTACATTCAGTTGCAATCAAGAAAGAATGTTTTAAAAAAATGAATATTTGCTTCTTCATAAATTTTGTTTTCCAATCTTTAGCATTAAACAAATCAATTCTTTCCTTCTTCCAAACACATCCAAGTACCGGTCGCCTCTGTAGCATATTCTATATATTTAATTCTTTCGAAGGAACGCCTCCTCCTTCAGGAAGGAAACGCCATTGTTATTTTTTCTCCAGTAAACTTTTCCAACCTAAGGTCATACTTTGATAAACATCCTTTGGAATGATTGCTATTTCGACAGGAGAAATATTTAGGAATGAACTGGGTATCTAATCGAAGACCACATTTCATTCCCCTTCCCTTCGACTAAATATTTTGTTTTACTTATTTGTTCTCTTTCTATTCATCCCATAGAACCATGCTTTTGGAATATAGTTTTAATAGTCAAGAAACTCATACTGTTATTTTTTCGTTCAGGAATCGCGCTCTGTTTATAGCCTACCGTGTTATCAACTTCTTTCTCAGAAGAAGAAGTAATAAATAATCATTCTGGTTCCCCTTATTTCTACTCTTCCCAGTAGTCTACTAAAAATGTCACCAACTTAGCTTCTTCCTTTTTAGCCCCATCTTATTTCTTTTTTGTGGTTCTACGCGTCTTTATTGTGCTAAACCTAAATTCGCTTCAAACTTTTTAATCTAATTGTCCATCTTCGTAATTCCATCTTAGATAATTTCATCTCAGACAATTCCATCTTAAAAATAATTTCGGGGTGATATTGCTTTTCTCTATACTCAGTCCTCGGCAGTCCTGGCAACTAATTTGCTCTCTCCTCCAACTCAATTTGTGCCCAACATTGTTCTTAATGATGCTTTGTAAAATGGTGATTTCTGCGTTGTTGCTTAAAGCTAAACAATCTTACATTCAAGTTGTACACCCAAATATTTTGAAGCTTTTGAAACTAGCTGTAGCAAGTCCGAAAAATCTGGGAGATGAGAGAGCTAATACATTTTCAGAGTATGTTCAATATTTACTTAAAACAGATCTGATATTTAAGGCGACTGGCATCTTTTCATGTGAATTTACCAATTGTTTTTATTTAAGCCAGAACTGAAAATTTTTACCAATCGTCTTGCTTACCGTGATGTCAATAATTAAAAATACTACAGATTATTATTGTAGCATATAACCTGTTGTTTTTGCCGTTTTAAACATAAGTTTATGGTTAGAAATTGCGCGACACTTAATTGTGTTTTTGCGCGTATTTTTAAATAATGATTACCATATGGTTGTGTTTTTAAGAAGAAACACCACAATTGTGTGGTTTTTTTCAATGCATACCCAGGCGCGTAATTTTTTTTGAGAGTGTGACGGTTTGGCAGCCTACTACTTAATCTTTTTTAAATTGAATCGTCGTCAATCGCGTTTGATGCCGAAATGAAGAAGGAACTCGTTTTAATAATCAACCAAGTATCGGTCATATCGATTATAATTTTATTTTCTAAAGCTTTCGGAATCTATCCTAACCATAGATTTTTTAAATATCCTACAATTGACTCCAAAATTATATCTCCTACAGTTCAGTCAATTCAAACTTGCGCAAGGTCGAACTTTTGGCCATTATCTTTTTTGACTTGTTGCCTTCCTTTCCCCCTGCGATGTTGATCCTAATCTATGTGTTCTTTGAAGAACCAAAAGTTTTGACTAAAAGTCTGGGACAAATTAACGATTTCCCAACTCTTCTCGAGTATCGGTTGCCATCATATGTCGGCCCTGGTGTGACGAGAATGTTCATCGCTCTGGTTTTCAATACAGCTAGTGGTTGTGGTGAAGATCAGAATTTCCCTTCCTACTTGGCGTCATTGGCTTGGGTTTGTTGTTCTGTGTCTGTGTGGTGCGGAGGTAGAGTGGGTTTGCCGATCATGCTCGTATTAAGATAAGGAAAGTCTTGCATCTTTTGTTCTTGTTCTGTATCCTCTCCCTCGTCTCCTTCTCTCTCGTCTCGCAGTCTCCTCTCGTCGCTCAGAGCCGTCGATTCGGTCTCCGGTCGGGTCTGTCTCTCGTCCCCGCTCTCTCAGTATCTTCTCCTCATCTCTCTCTTCGTTCTTTCCCGTCTCGTCTCTCTCTTCGTATTGCTGCTGTATTGACGTCTTTATTTAAGTATTTTCTCATCCTATCATGCTTATGCCATATTGATATTAACATTACATCCTATCCATTCTTATGCCATAGATAACTACATCGCTTCTTTCATTTTGAAAAGCATCCTACCCAAGAGTTAAACAACAGAAGCAACAAAGGATGAACATAAGGCAAATGTCCTCCTTTCGATATCGCATTTCTATTAGAATAAAAGAATATATGATTGTATTGAATGATTTGAAACCTCAAACCGATCTCTCGCATTCTTTATTTCTTTATCGAAAACAAGCAACTTAAACTTCCTCGATCTTTAATACTTCATTTCTTGAGATTTTTCGTAGACCCACCCAGTAAACAAGCCTCAAAGATAGTGGGTGTCCTAAAACACCTTTAGAACTTCATGGATAAGAATTATACTTTTAGATGAATCTCAAGAAAAAGAATCTATTCCCTTATACTAAAGATAAACACAGCAGTTATCTGCAAATCGAAATGATTATTCTTGGCATTGCTGAATCCGTTAAAAGGAATGTCTAATAAATTCGACAGCAATTCCAGCCAGTTTGATTCGCTAATTTGTCAAAAACGTATAAAGGAAAAGTTTTTTTTTGAGGAAAACATAAAAAGATATAACAAGATATAGATATATGGCAGGGAGAACCCAAAATAGAAAAACAGTTACTAGTGTTATACGAAAGGTTTAAAAAATTGGTAGGCAAATTAATTAGCTATACGTTTCTATTTTGGAGCTTAGATAGTCGAGGTATTTAGAAGAGTCAGTAGAATTAGAAGCTAGTCCGAAGCAGCTGCACATATGTAGGAAAAGTTATAGGTATGAAGGAGAAGAGTGACACATTAGAATGAGAAAGAAGAGGAGAAAGAAGAAAGAGAAGAATGAAAATAAGAAGAAAAAGAAGTAGAAAATGAAAATTTTGCTAATTCTGATAAAGAGTGATGAATAGCTGTAGAGTTTTCTAACACACTTCATAATAGTTTTTGCAGCATAAAGTTTTTCATAATACGATTTGCTCACCGCTAGTGACAGGAAATTGCTATTTGCTTTATTAATTAACGTGCGTACTGTTATTGTATTAGGTATGCTGTTTTAAAGTAGCCTAAAAGCGTAAGAGAATGACCATCAGTTCTAATTTTCTTTTTCTTCTCGATTTTAATTAAAATTTTTGACTAAGCAATGATTATTTTATTCTAAATTGGCGTCAATAAGGAATTCGAAACCTAAAATACTTATTGAAATTAAGGGTGCAATACTAGGAACATACTAGAATACTAGCTAGAACATACTAGAATACTTGTTGTTTTAAGTGAACTTTGTTGCTTTAGGTATTATGTCTTTAACCAGAGATTTTAAATATTTGATGTTGATAGTGACAAATTACTACGGAGCTGTATTTGAAATCACTGCTTGTATAATGTGGATAACAATTGACAAGTTATTTTAATGAAAGATCATCAAAAACTTCAAAAGCAAAAATTTCATCAAAAAATTTCAATCAAAAACAAAGCTAAAAGCTGATTTACATAATGGATAGAGTTTTTACATAATCTATGAACTGTGAAAAAACAGAGTTGAACAGGAGAACGAGAAGGTGCTTTGTTGAGCAGGTAGGGTTGTTTAAGTTTTCCGTATTTTTAGATTTTAAAATATAATGAATATGTCTAATATAAATAGAATGACAAAGTGAAATTAAACTTTTTTTTTTGTTTAGGAATCAAAAATGAATACTGTCCGCCATTAGCACATACATAAAAAAAAGTGAGCGAATTATTCATTTTATACAAAAAATTGGTATCATATGCTATTTGTCATCCGAAACATAATTGTAAAATCTCAGCTGGGAGACCGAGCTGTTCTTTGACAGGCTAAACAGACTTTCTATAATTTATAATATATACTAATTATTTATATATATTATATATTAATATTTATATATATACTTTATATGATATACTATAGTATTATATATAAATCAAATCTAATTTGTAAGACTTCTCTGTTCAATTCGATATTCTTACAGGTTAGATCACAGCGCTTTTATTAGGAAGTCTATGAAATGAGCTGTGTACGCTACTGCTGGATTAATTACAATCTCATTCGTTTGATTTTTTCTTTTATCAACAAAGAGATTGTTTTTGGGGGTACACGTCTAGGGCTTTCATTCCTACTATTTTTTTTCTGGTATGTGACGCTGCTAACACGAATGTATATGAAGCTTGAACATGTAGTGAAAGAACTGCTTAGTGATAGTTTCATCTTCATCTTAATGAAATCTTCTTGATTATTTATTGATTATTGCTTTATTATATTTGCCAATATTTGTAAATTTTTGCAACTCAAAATATTAAATGTTTAATGTGTATTTGACCATTTTCTTCCATAAATATATTTTTAATTTTTTAAACTTGATTTAATCTTATTATAATTATAATGTTTATTGTATATATTTATATATATTGACCAATTCATTATAATAATTGGTATTGATGAAAATATCAGAAATATGCACTAATAATAATATTGATATAATAATCTTGTGAAAAGGGTATAATAATATTGATATAATAATAATAATGGGAAAAGGATATAATATTAAAAATAACAGATAATGTCCACACAATAATACTAATAATAATCATAGATAATATAATGAATAAAAATATAATATAATAATAATAATAATAAATAATATTAATAATAATAATATAATAATAAGAATATTAAAATACTTTTCGTGAATACGTTATGAAACTGGAGGAAATGAGACAGAAAAAGAAAGCATATTTTTTGCTTCCTGTTTTATTTTATTGATATGTTTTGTATGGTGGTTGATAGGATGTGTATCATCTCCTTTAATAACAGACTATTTAAGTTACATGGATCTAACCATTGATTGATGGCTCTATACAGTATCTAGTCGATCTATTTATCCTATGATATCCAATCTATCTATTTTTGAATTATTTAAGTGCTAGAACTTAATTAAAGTCAAAGTCTTTATCAATCATCAAACCATTGCTATCTATTTTTAGGTGAAGTCTAATTATTTAAAAGTTCCGGCATAAGATTATGCTTACTAATATCTATCAATTGGGTCTATCTATACCTATCTATCTAATCTTATCATATCTTTTTGAAATATCGATATTCTATCAATTCATTCAAGTCTATCTATTCTATCTATTCTATTAGTCTATCTTCTATCATTAGACTAAGTTTAAATTAATTACAGTTCCAAATAGTTTCTAATCGATCTATCTTGAATAAGTCTATAAATAATTATTAAGTCCAGTCATATTCTATGTACTCATATTGTGTATCGTACGTGATCTAATCTTTTTCCCCATTTTTCATTTAGAAAATTGACATTTCCTGTTCTCTCTCTCGTTTGGTATTTCAATATACGTTTCCTTTTCTCCGCAGATTAACATCCTCGTTTTTTCTGTTACAATCTACTTGATACCCCTCATGTGGTGTTGTTTACTAGAAATACATCTCTCTTTTGTCCCCTACTCTCCTCTTTTTCTTTTATTCGATTCTTTTATAGATTTTAGCTTTTTTGGCCTCATTTTTGAGTTGTCAAAAGAAGAGAAAATAGAATAATTATCGAATGAAGTTTAACTTTCTTTTTTCAGTTGATTACAGGGTTTTTTTAGTGAGTGATAGGAGTTGTTGTATAATGAAGTGAAAACGGAACAAAATCTATATGCGTGCATAGAGTTTATTTAGTGATTATTCTCTAATTATGCAGAATAAAAAAGGATATAGGCTATGTTAATAATATATATATTATATATATTAAAGGTATATAATCTCTAAATATGTATTCATATTAAGTTTAAAACATTAGATATATATTGCTTTTAATATATAGTATATATATAATACTCTTGTCTATAAAATGAGTATAAGATAATGAGGCGCTGCGAAGTCGAGTTACAAGTCGGAAAGTCGGATGTGTTATGGAGACGCTTTTTGACATATTTTCCAGGTGTTCGTAGGTATCGCGAGAGTCTCAGAGTCGAAAGTTCCGTGTGTAAGTGAGAGTTTGGTCCGGAAGAGTCGGAGTCGAAAACATTATTTTGTATATATATTTATTTATTGTGTGTTATATATATTATTATTATTATTATATTATTATTATTATTATTATTATTATTTTTATTATTATTTTATTTTATTTATTATTATTATTGTTTATTCTTTGTTTAATGTAAAAATGTCGTATAATTTTAGGAAAAAGGGAAGTTTTCTTTTGTTTTCTTGCATGAATTCTAAATATTAAATTAGATAGGTTATAGAAAAGTTTGTATATATTATATAAATAGTCTATAGTATAAGTTAGTAATTATTAAGTATATAATATAAATATATATCTGATAATGTAAATGATAGATAAGTATTGCTTTTACGCTATAATACACTCATCATCTTCTTTTTTTCGCCGAAGGACTAGAGTGGAGAGGGTATAGGTTTGCGTGATGCATCGGGAAATGCACAGTATGCCTATGAGAGTTATATTTACACAAGTCGAGAAAGAAAGTCCAGACCTTACGCACCCCTCTATACATATTCGTGAGAACTCGTACGCGAAGTCAGAAAGAAATCCATCCTAAGAGCTATGCATGGGACCGCGCGGACTTCACGTATGAACTATTATCGTTGCACGTGTAATGGCTCATCCTCCTTGGCCCAGCGTGCATGGGCAACACAATCTTAGAATACCCTCACAAAACCCGTATTTTTTCTCATATCATGCACCTATGACCTCCTCCGCATGTGAAATTCACATCTGACGTGCTCTTTCCCAAGAGATCTGCACATAATGTTGACTCAAAAGATCCACTATTTTTACTGCGCGCTCTCCCAGCCGCTGTCTTACTTAGTTTTCCTCATACATCATTCCCATTAGAGATTCGCGCTGTACCCGCAACGACGTATCATTGCAGTGTCTTACACGATGTGCAACCAGTCTTGCACGCGTATTCACATTGCGTATTCTCTCATTTAGTCTCTATTTTTTCGGACCACACACAACTCTGCTAATACTGATTCATTCTCATTTTTTGTCAATATCGTTGCTCGCAATAATTCATCATGTAAGACTATGATCCACAAAATTAGTATGTGAACAATCTCGCTACTTTCAGATCATAACACTTCTGTGCCAGAAACTTAGTTGTTATACACTAATAATAGTGATTCCACTCCCACAATTCACTGACATCAGCAGTTTATACGCACGCATCTCAGTAACATTGATTTAGCAATCAAACAAACATACATTTCGTCACCAATGAGTTCTGTATGTCACGACCAAATGCAAGTACCTAAAAATACCTACATATACCTACACGTCCAAATTGGCATACCGCATATATTGGCTAAATATTTAAATAAGACACTTGTTCAGCTGTTCACCATCTAACATGACTGCCCACCGAGGACTGTCCTCACTCACAACCATAACCTTAATATTATCTACGCTTACTTTCCAAACCACTCCTTATATAGCATACCCTGCCAAAATTGTACTCCTTCTATTCAATTTCGTCTCAAGCCATACTGGGTCAGAAATTCACAAATACGAACCAAATCATCCGTATAATAGTAGGACACCTCCACTCACTCAGGTTCTGCTCCATTCATTCATATTGATTAGCCACCCCATCTACAATTCTTATTAATAGCCCATCCATAATACAAATATAATAAGCTGCCAAGAGAAAGCAGAACAATGCAGTTCATTACCTATTTAATAGTGTAAAGACCCAATACCTAACATAATATATTTATATATATATATATCTATTACTTTATACTACTTCTATCTATTATATTGCAGCTTTATAAGCTATCTACTATATTTATATATATACTTATATATATCATATATATACTATCTACTATATATATATTTAGTATATGATACTCGACAAAGTATTAAGTAATATGATTTCAACTTTTTTTTTAAGTACACTTGAGCACAGAAAGTATTAAACTGATATAATTTTAGATAATGCTGTTGTAATATAAAAGATAATATAATTTATCTTATACATTGATGTTAATACATTTGTTTCCGAACTGAAATTTATATTGGTTATTTGTGTAATGTCGGTGCTCTTTGCCTGAAATTCTTTATGTCTTTCGCGTACTTTTACGTTTTATGAATCTTGCGATTAGATTCATTGGAAAAGTAGAATATTTTGGTAAATGTCATCAAAGAGGCGAAAAAAATTAGTTGTTGAAACAAAAAAATGTCTTACTGTAATCTGTAAAGGCACTAAGCTGAGTCATAGTCAAATTCTGAATTTACTGCTGGTGGAGTACGGGAGTCGGGAGATCGAACTGTTTTGTTTAAGTGAGAGATGGAGGTGAGGAAGTCGGAGTCGAAAATTTTGTTTTAAGTGGAGTCGGAGTCGGGAAATTTTAAAATTTCATTTAAGTTTAGATCGGAGTCGAAAAATTTATTTTGCGACACCGCAGCCTTGAGATTTATATAGTTATATATATACCTCTATATTATAATATATTATAATTACTTTTATATATATTTATTATTATATATTAATATATTTTATTATTTTATATGTATAATATATTTATATATATATCATATAGATATATATATTACAATACTATACTGTAGCTAAATTTATACATTTCTAACTAGGTTAATGTATATATATTGCAACTTTAAGTTGAATGACTGAAACTTTGTGCTTTTGTATCCGAGAATAACAAGTTGGGTATAGAGGGACGTCTAAGTATTCTGAGTTTGATAGATAAGGTGAGTACAAAATATAAAGTGATATTATCCATTATTTATCCATCATTGTTTTAATTCGATGAGAAGTACGATTTGTATAATAATTATCCCGTGTATTTACCGCCGGAAATTTTTTCTATTAAATCATATAAATATACAGCCGATACTCCTAGTACCTAGGGAACTAGGTAAAATACAATATAATAATAATTGTCAAATTTCTTTTATTAAGATATTATCTATATTATCTATATATATATATATAGGTATATATTATTATAATATATATATATATAATTCTTATATATATATTATCACTATATATCTCTTAATATATATATATATATTATTATAATTATTTAATTATTACTATATATTTATAATATATATATAAAATTAATAATATTATATATTATAATATATAATATATATTATATTTAATTACTTATTATTTATACTTAATATATAATATATTATATAATATTAGTATATCATATATATATATTAATATATTTATATAATTATAGTATAATTATATATATTTGGATAATGATATTAATAATATATATATATTATATGCAAGGAGTAGTGTAGGGCTATATTTAATAAACGTACTCTTCTTAGTATTTACGTACCTGGATATGTTACAGTTATTGTATTTTCTGCTTAAGCATGAAATAAATTTTTCCTCTATTTACAAACAAAACGAAAATTAAGAATTATATTCACTTTTCGAGGTTTCCTTCTACCCCCGTTATACATCATCGCTCTTTCTCCTCTTACCACGCTCTCGATCGCAAGCAATTCATCATCTTCTCGGGGAGTTAGGATGTCCGCTATCAACTTCATCAATCCGTTGCTTAACTCTCGCCGAGTCGCCTTAAAAGATCGCGTCGCAGAAACCGTTAACATGTCTTGCTCTCGTTTTTTTAGCATTCCGAGATTCGATTAGATACGTAGATAGATATATACGGATATAGATACAGATATGAATAAATTATATGCGTAGATACACAAACTAATCAAAAAAGACACCACACACTCATATCTATTTCTATATATATAGCATTATTCTAGTATATATATGAGTATATCTACCGGGGGAATATAATATATTAGTCTGTATGAGGTTTGGCTTGGTATGTGGGTGTCTCTAGTGTTGTAGGCTGTGGGGGGTCGTATTATATATTTGGTCTAGGTATTATTGCGTTGTGAACGGGTTTATCGTTGGTGTGGACTCGTAAAAAAATAGTACGGGTATTCTATGGACCATAAATAGATCTATTCTAGTTAGGGATTTGTTGATTTAGGTTAGATTATGTATAGTAAGTTATATATAAGAGTGTTTGTGGTGGGTGTACTATTATATAGTTATTATATATTATAGGTGTGGTGTGCTATTCATAGAATATATATTAATAAGTGAAAATAAATATACGGTATATATACATATATTATATATATAATTTTATGACATATATATATCGTGTGCTAGTAGTACTTAAAATAATATATCATTATATAAGGTTAATATATAATAGAGTGTATGGGATTAGTTTTCTCTGAAGTAGGGGCTCTGGCTCGGCGGGGAACAGCCGCGGGACGTTTTCCATATCCCGTATGGTGAGGCGGCGGAGAGACACCACGCGAACCAAAACCAAAGAGGCGGATTTACCTTACATAGACAATAGTGATGTGCCCTTATAATATAATATGTTGTGTTATATATATATTATTATATATATATATATCTCTATATATGATAAATTATTAGTATTAGTAATATAATAGTATTATAGTCAGTTAATTATATTTTACTTATATTATATACCTTTTTATATCCATTATCATATGATATAGTTATTATTATTTATAATATAGACTATTAAGAATAATATTTATATTTTTATTTTTAAGTTTATATAACAAATAATAATATATATAATAATCTATCTTATCAATAATTATTATATGTAGATGAATAGAAAGGGCTAGCGTCGATCTGCGAGTTCATCATCTCGGTTTCTTTTATTCGAAGAGTGTACTGCATAATTTGTAGTGAGAAACGGATCTTAACCGGGTTTGGGAATATATCAATAACTATTTTAATCTGCGTGGTCTATGACATTTTTTCGGCCGCACCAAATGATATGTCCCAGGTCTTTCTCTCATATATTGGCACTGATGTCTAATTTTAAGAGGCGGTAAAGAACTGGGCAGTTCCAGTGGAAATAAGGAATATTGAGATAGTGAGAGGGAGATATGAGAAGACAATAAAATATTTGCGGATGGGGGATTTTATAGGAGCTGGAGGGGGGGAGCGGTTAAGAGGGGCAATGAGGGTAATACGGAGCACTGGGGGGGGCTTATATACTTATCCTGATGTGTAGGTGTATGCTCTGATATTGATTCGTATTGCTTTTAAGTGGTGTGGAGTTTTATACACTATTATTGGATTTAATTGACCTTTTTCCACAAATGTTAACAAGATAAGACAAAGTTTATAGGTTTATGTTTTTATGACTAAGAAAGAGCTACTATAAGATTAGATTTAGCCAAATATGATCGGCTTATGTAGGAGACACTAATTCGGTCACCATCAGGACGAAGTCCTTCTCTCTTTAAGGGATGCGTACACTCGTAGTCTATCAACGGGATCTTATATTTATGACTTACTAATTCGCGCTACTAGTTAAAAGTTTTTCAAGTTGCTTTTTTCTGCATCAGCTTAGCCTCACTCACGGGTCCGTCTCTCTGAAGGAGGGGTGAGCTCCAGTTGAAATTAATATGATAATTTCTTGGTGACACTTAAATTTTTAGAAACCAGTAGATCCATAATGTAGTTTACGTATTCTACTCTGGATTATATGTAAGAAGCTTAATATTAAAGTACCATTTAATACTTATGCTGGATACTCATTGACTAGTGGGTTTTTGCTCCTTCTCCTATAGAAAGGTAACTTAACTCCGAATTTTGCCATTGGATACCGAGTCTAATTATATATTTGCGATTATTTTTAATTCGTTGATAAATTTAAGTTGTTATGTAGCTGCTAATCTTTTCATGAATTATACAATTATCTATTTCTACTTTTTTAAACTATCAATAAGGTCAGCAAGGTGATATTATGTGATTATAAAGCCTCAATTCCTGATTATAAAATTAAACCCTTATTAATACAATGTATTTTAATTGTATTATTAATTATTAATATTTATCATTATTTTATTATTTATATTATTATTATTAATTAGTTATTATTATTTTTTATTATTTATATTATTTTTTAATGTTATTCTTTAGATTATTATTATATTTTTATTATATTATTATTTATATATCTTTATTAATTATTTATTATTTTATTATTATTTAAATTATTATATGTATTAATTTATTATTTTATTATTATTATTTGATTTAATTATGTGTATTATTTAATTTATTAATTATTAGTTATATATTTATATTATTTTATAAGTATCTATTATTATTTTTAATTATTATATTTTAATTCGATTGTTGTTATTATTATTAATTTAATTAAATGTGTTTTATTATATTGTTTAAAAATTTATTTGGTGAGGATTTATTTTGTTATTAATTATTTTATAATATATTTTATTATTTAATTAATTGATATATTTATATTTAATTATATTTATATATTTAATAGTATTAAGAGTAGGGGTATAGTATTGAGAGTGGAGGTGGTGGAGTGAGGTGTCGGTTAGGTATATAGTATGGGTAGTATTAGGTGGTGAGGGTTATATGTATATATAGCATATATATAATAATTTTCGATTTTGGTATGAAATTTATTCAGTTGAAGGTATAGTAACCTCATTAATATACTTGTTTTAATATATTCTCAATCTTTGATGAATATCATAAAGGTGAATTAGATTTTTCCTCATTTTAAATAAGTAATAATTAATATATCATATCCAATATCTTTCCTATGACTATACTCATATATTTTATATGAATTGGACCTTATTATAGTCGGTAATGTGCATATATATCTAAGGTAAAACACATTAATTTATACTTGAAGTAATAATAATTAATATAAATATTTAGTGAAATTAGTTTTTTGGAGACACATATTATCATAAAATTCATAGGGGGATGTAAATTACTAGGCCCTTTTCAATAAAAGTTGGTGAGTAAATACGTTCATGATTTGCTATAGTTTATTATATAGTGGGTTTGACTTATTTTTTTTGCTTTAGTTAATAATAATCTATCTAATGTTTCTAAATAGGTTTTTATATGTCGTTATCTTATTGTATATGAGTATATATATAAATAGATTATTGTTCCGATATTACTTGGTTTGAGTGGGTATTCTCCAGGGTATTTATATAATCATACCTACTAATTTGAAGAGTTGAAACGCTAAGCCAGGGGTTCAAACCTGTATCATACTGCCTCAGACTCCTTGACCTCTTGTTCCTGCGTTCGGGAGTAGCGTTTGCCCCCGTATCATCTTATTTGTATTAGTATTTCATAACGGGCAGTGTGCAGAGATTGCCCCTCTCGCAATTCTCACCACCGAGTGCCTGCGTGTGAACACAACAAGATGCCTTGTTCTCATCAGTGAACAGTTGGTGATATTGGAGAAGAGTTCACTCGATTTTGCGGTCCCTCTTCTTTCCAGCATCGTTGGTTTATAGTGAACTCCTTTGCCTTTTTTAATTTAATCCCGCAATATTCAATCATCTTCTCTATTTAAGTCCGGCGTCTGACGCCCACCTGAGGGAATTGCGTTAGGCAAGGGTCAGGGTGGGTTATTTCATATTTAGTTAAAAGTATTTGCTTATTGTTAAGTTTTTTATTTATTGTTATTTATTTTTTTTGGCCCCCTCTTTTTGAAAAGGTGCTCGTGTGTGGTGGTATCATGTAAAAAAAAAGTATAGTATTAGTTTATATATATATATATATCTAGATAATATATATTATATATATATTAGTTATATATATATATATATATAATATATATATATATAATATATTTGTCTATATATATATAATCTAATCTAACATATATATCTATAATATTATTATTATTATAATATTTACGATTATATATTATATATATATATTATATTATATATATATATAATATATATATATATATTATTAATTATTATTAGATCTACCGAGCTGTACGTAGCAATGCATCGAGCTATGCAGCAGTTACGAGGCTTTCGATGGATTCTAGCTAAAGTCTTGCCGAATGAATTCTATGCGTGGACAGGGTTGTCAAAATATTTCAGAGGGAGGAGGAATGATTTAGGTGAGGACCTTAAATTGCATGGATCGTGGGAAGTGAACTAACAGGCACACCGCCTCACAAGGGACATCCTTTTTCCTTTCAGCAGTAGCAGAATTTGTTGAAACTTAATTCAAAAATATATGCACCCTCCGAGTTACGTACAGGTGTAGAGCGAAATTTAGATTGGTGGATTTTTTGAGGGCAGGAGGCAACCTAATGCTTAATTTTAAACACCTAATCTTTTTCAAAGGTAAATATGGATCTCTGTGTACCTTTGAAGAACATTGAGGCAGGAAGTGGAAAATCTTCGAGATTTTGTAAATATTTATTCAATTTTCATATAATTATAAATAAATTTTTTGTAAAAAAGAAGCTATATATAAACTTTGTATTCTATTTAAATTTCTGGCAGTTCGTAAATTACTTAAGAGGGAGTGCGGACTTGCGAATAAGCGAGAGGTTGAAGGTTAATAGTGCGGAGGAGACGCTGCGCACTACGCTTTTCTCGAGTGCGGAGGTGCCGCTAGCGGAACTACCCTAAGGATGAAGCGGCAAGAGTGCCTCAGAACGTATGCACTCGATATATATAATATATATATTATGTAATACTTTATATACTTTTTGTACGGTTAGATCGAGTTGATATTTTTAACATATTATTCGATTAATCTCAATACTTCTTATAGATAGATCGAATCGCTCACTCTCCTCTGTCTATTTCTTCTAAATAATTCGAACTATGCTGTTGCAACGCTTTTTTTGAGTAAATCAAATTAGGCAGTATTCAGAACTTAATTTTGTTGGACTATAAAGGAAACTGTAATTAATAATTATATAATATTTAATAATATATATATTATATTTATATAGATTATATATATATATATTAATTATTATATATTATTATTATATAGTATATATATAATTATATATAATTAATATTATAATTATATATTTGGAATCAACTTACCAAAGAAACATAGGATTAAGATCCCTTGAAGAGGAATAGTAAAGATGTAAGAAATACATAGATAACATATTTGATGATCAGCGTAATGGTAATTTGTGTTATATGGGAAATAACAAAAAACTATTTTTTAGGGAGCTTGAGCGACGGGACAGAATGGGGACTGACAGTCATACCCCGTTGGTATCCTACTCGGTAGGCCGTAGGAGTAACCCGGATCCCATCCTCATCTTATGCTGGCTATTCCATGGAATATTAGTATATATAGTTCAATGCTCTTAGTTTAAAAAACTAACTATTTAAAATTATGTTTTGCCTACTTATATTCTCAATGGCGATACACGTGTGCATATGTTCATAATATTTAAATTCCCTAGCTATAACACAACTGATAATGAGACAAATTTGCTAAAAATTTCATAGAGTGAAAAAAATCCAAAAAATATTTGTATAAAATATAAAATATTTATTAATTTAATTGTTTTTATTGTTTTCCCGAATAATTTTTCTTGTAGAAAGATTGAAGTGTGTGTAAAGGAATCTGAATAATCCTTTCAGTACATGAAGCGACTTACAATGTAAAAGATCTCTAGCAAAATTTTTAAACTATTTAAATGTATTTTTGTGCCCGTGTCTGAAAGTAAGATTCGGAAATATTTAAAAAAAAATGTGTAAAAATTTTTGTTAAATTATATATTTCCTGATGTAAATCATTTACATTTAAATCAATGGAATATAAACTTAAGAGTAAAATAAATATATTTTAATTATATTCAACCTGTTTCTGAAACACTAAAATGTTTCTTCTGTAAATTATTTAAGTTCTTGAAGGAATTTGACTTTAATTGTCTTATTTCAAGTAACTTGCATGTTCACTCATTACTTAATACCTATTTATAACATAGAGCTAAATAAAGAAAACATTTAGCTGGATGATAAGTGTATATGTTCGGAGTGGTCTAAGTGTCATGATGGAACAACTTCATACTTAGCTCACTTTAAATGTATAATAGATATTCGACCTGGTACTTTCCTCATTCTATTTTTGTCTATTGTCATCTGATCACGAACTATACGAGGATATAAAAAGTTCCAATGTATCTTAAAGTCATTCTCTTAGCTGTACTAGTAAACGGATTAGATAGTACTTTTTACACTCATTCTTCAGTACATTATTGGGAATCCATCGATATTACCTGATGCTGCGCCTGAGCTGTTCTATGAGCTTTTTCATCGTCTTTGGTTTTCTCTTTAGTTTTGGGTGCTAACTGCCATTCGTAAGACTTATCTATAGACATATTGATCAAGATTTGTGTGCTCCTAAGATGTTTTCGTATTGTTACTTGAGTACTAGAGATTCAGTTGCAGGACAATGTCAACAAATTTCTATGCTACTCATGTTTGTGTCTAGTACATCGTTGGTTCTATAGGGGTTGAGATATCTATTTGGTAATGGATATAATCTGATGCAATGAGTGCAAAGGATTGAGAGATGTTTACTCTCCATCAGCGTTGCGATTAAACACGATACACTCTGGTATGCTTGATGTAACTAGTAACCGGGCGTGCTTAGATCAGCTGGCTTAATGTTCACGATCAGAGAAACGTTTTATGGTTATTTTACTGGCTATGTCATTATTCTCTGATCCAATGATGATGTAGACAATTGTTTCCATGAGTTAGCTGTGATCGAAAAAATAGAGACGAGGGACCATAGTGAGCGGTAGTTTGAACTATTTCCTATGTATGTTTAGTATTAATCTATAGATTGTTTTGGTTCTGTTTAATTGACGAATGGACAGATTAAATAATTATATAGTTGATACATTTAGGTGTGGGTAGGTTAGTGAGCGTTATGCTACCGTCTACGTCTAGCGTTATTTTTAATTAGCATTTAATCAGTTTCAAATTATTAGATAGATTTATAAAACTTTTATTGAAATTTTTCTGAAATGGTTGTTAAGTGGTCTGTTTTATTTCTTCTAACTTTATTTCTGATCTTCAATATGCCAAGTTGATTAATATTGTACGTTTTAATCAATGGCTGTTCGAGTTTCTTGCCTCGTGATCACGATAAGAATAATAGGCGAAATATAAGATCATGTCCTTCAGGTATCTTTATATGAATATCCTTATGGTGTTCTTATTATTGATCTTGTATTGTATTATATCTTATCGGTATATTAGCCTATAATTATTCTAAAGTTAGTAAATAAGATGGATAATTACTCTATTCATAGCGTTATATATATGTACCTATTTACCCTATTATTGTTTTCTTATAATCTCTAAACTAGTCGATTATAGTCATCATTTTCATGATTACTTAACCTACTTTTCACTATACTATATTTGATATGTCTTATATATAATTTTTTAATTTATAACTGATTTTGCTCTTTCAATACGTTTAATTTTCAAACTGGGAAGAAATGATCTTCAATATTAAATATCTGTAGCATCTGGACTCAGAAGAGTAGGTTTGCCAGTAATAACATTTAAATAAAATTAAAGATTGAGAATAAAAACTGTATATCTCGCTGCAGCGAGGTTGAAGTGGTCTGCTAACTTTATGGTTTCTTGTGAATAATGGACGTACTTCTTAGAAAACTGACGTGGAAACTCTGCAGATGAAATTGATATTGA
>JABUQX010001191.1:5000-10000 GCA_015478945.1 Trachelipus rathkii
GGAATCAGTCGAGTTCCGAAACGTCGTTTTTTCTTGTTAATAAAGATCTCTCCATGTTGTTGTCTAAAGCCCTTGTGTTGCTTTTCGTTGTTAAATATAAATAATATATATATATATATATATATATATATTATATATATATATATATATATATATTATATATATATATATATTATATATATATAATATATATTATATATATATATATATAATATTTTCCATGAATTGAACTATGTCAAACATTTTTTTGATGTTAAATATTTAGTAATAATGCTATTATTCAAGTTTAATTTCATAGAAATAATTATTCTTAAAATAATTATTTAGAGTTTTCCGACAATATTTTCGTTGGGTTACTTCGAAATGGTACGAAGAAGGACTTCAAATGGCATAATGGAAAGACACTCAGTAGAAGCAGTTTTCTTTGGCAAGATGGTGAGCCTTCAAATGATGACTATGAATTGGCTTGTGGAATTTGTACCACGGGAAACTAGATGACGATCACTGCAACCGCCCCAAAAGAGCCCTTTGTCAACTTTTATAAATTAAATTATTATTCTAATGGGCAGTTGTGTGTGTTTTGTGTTGTGTGTGTGAATGTGTGTATGTGTTGTTTGTTGTATGTGTGTGTGTGTTTTGCGTTGTGTGTGTGAATGTTGGCATGTGTTGTTTGTTGTATGTGTGTGTGTGTGTGTGTGTGTGTGTGTGTGTTGTGTATTGTGTGTGAGCTGTGTAGTGTTATGTATTTTGTTTTAGAGCTTTTAATAAAGGATTTTTGTGTGTATGATAACTATTTATAATCCCTTCTAAATTTTTTTGAATCTTGTTGAGAAACATTTCCACTTTATTGGCAAAGTAAATAAACATCTATTTCTAGTCTTTCATTTCACATTTCCTTAATAATAACACGAAAACGTGAACACAACTTTTCAGAGTTGCAATCTCAGTCATATTACGAAGCCTCACTTCATCCCCAATGCCATTTCTACACATTAAAACTTATTTAGATTACTTCTAATTAAATTAAAAGAATTTTTGTTTCGCTTCCATTATCATTCTGATCTCTTAAATCAGGGGTCTCCCAACAACGGTCCACGGACCAAGACCGGCCCACGAGTGGCATCAGTCCGGCCCGCAGTAGAATGCATGGTTTTATCTTTAAGACACTTTTAATTAAATTAAACACTCACAATTAAACACACTGTATTTTCCCTAAGAAATTATGGTCACAAAGCAAAGTAGTCTAACAATATTTCACTCTTCAGATCGCATTTGTCACTCCAAATTCAAACTTTGGGATTATGAGCTAGCTAGGTCTTGGCCCTTGGGACTTAGTGTAGGAGTCAGTTTGGCCCTTAGGCTAAAAGGTTTGGAGATTCTTTCTTAAGGGCCGCTTTCCCCATCTACGTTTAAGCCACATTTGAGGATAAACCTAGATTAATTTTGCTTTAAACCAGAAATGGCTTTCCCCAACACGGTTTAAGAGTTATTCCAAGTTTAAAGTTAAACTATCACAGTACATGGTTTAAACGTCTTTTTAGCTTGACTTTCTGTAAACGTTATTTTCTTATATAGAAATTACAAAAGTGCAATAAACATTTAGAACATGGAATAATGAAATTAAATAATTTATAGAACCATTAACTACAGATAAAATTGAGGGTGGGAACTTCGTTGTAAAAATTAGACCCAGAATACCAGAGATTCATCATTTTGAAAAAAATTATCAGCTCCACACAATTTCTAAAAATTCGGGCCGAACCCTTTAAATTATGTTCCCTGTTACCATGAGTTTTTTTGATTAATGTTGAACACCATTGTGGAATCCGTATATGTACTGTAATAAAATTATTAGGGCGACTATGCAGCTTTTCATCCCGCTACATATCAAGATGCCCTCAAACACAGAAAAAGACAAGTTGAACAAGTTTTATGAGAAGACAAGACCCTATTGTATAGATCCTCCGGTACCATTTTAAAATAGTCAAATGAAAATGCTGAAATTTACAGAAATGGGAAAGTTCTTTTTTTCTATCCATGTTCATATTATGTGTCTGATACATCTTTACTGATTAGAATAGAAGCACTGTGCCATGTGGCCAAGCTCTGCATTTGATCAACACAGGATAATTACTTTAAAAAAAAAAACATTTATTGCTTTTTAAAAAAAAAAAAATCGACAAATTTATGATGAAGCAATATTTTCATTACTTTTCCAATACTTACTGGCTGGGGCTACATAGCAATTAGCTCCCCTCTAAGATAAATGCTCATGTGCCATGTGTTCATTTGCACTACAAAATAATTTAGATGTGATTTCCAAAAAATGAAAAAAAAAAAAAAAAAAAATCTAGTAAACCTGATCCAGGATGTAAATTATAAAAAGTTATTATTTTTATATATATATATATATATAAATATATATTATATATATATATATATATATATATATATATATATATATATATATATATATATATATATATATATATATATATATATATATATATATATATATATAATATAATTAGATATATATTGGCAAACTAAAGAAGTTACCCGCATGATATACTCAAAAACTAAGATAGGTACAAGAAAACAACTGATAACATATTTGGAATCAGCGTATGAAATTTATGGAAAATTGAAAAAAAATTCTTTTTATTTTTTTATTTTTTTTTATATCTCTAAAACTACGATAGGTAGAAGAAAACTAATAACATATTGGAATCAGCGTATATTTTTTTCAGGGGGCTCGCAGCCGACGGTGGACAGAGGGGGGGGACGCTTTTCCAAAACTCGTAGGGGAGGGGTGGTAGGAACGCCTCCGCGAGATACCCAAATACCAAAGAGCGGGGGTTCCGCGAGACCTTTCTGGAGGGGGGGAAATTAGTCCTACCCCGTAGTTCCCCCAGGGTATTCCTTTTAGTTTAAATAAAAAATATATTTTTTCATACATATTTCATGCGCTGATTCTAAATATGTTATTAGTTTTCTTGTGCCTATCGTAGTTTTGGAAATATAAAAAAAAAAATTTTTTTTAAATAATTTTTTTTTGATTTTCCATACAAACTTTATACGTCTGATTCCATATATGTATCAGTTTTTCTTTTTCGTCATAGGGTGTGGTTTCTAGGAAACAACTCTTAAATTACAACCTATAATATATATATATATATATATATATATATATATATATAAATAAATTTATATTATACTCTGGGTCGATATATATATATATATATATATATATATATATATATATATAGGTAAAATTTTACATTTCGGCAGCACTAATTTTTTAGAGTTCATTTTCGATATTTGATGGGTTCGATTAAATCGAAAATCGATACTTTGTTATATCGATACATGGAATCGATATTTGGTAATATCGATACATAGTAATATATATATATTATTATTATTATATATAAAATATATATATAATAAATTATATAATATATATATATATATAATATTAATATACTATATATATATATAATATATATATATATTATATTATTGTTAATCAAATGTCCCAAATTTTTTTTGAGATTTATAGAGTACGAATAAATTGTTGCTGCTAATAAATGTCCCAAAAGTACTTATTTTTGGGATTTATTGTTTTTTGGGGTAATCACTACGAATACCCACGGGTAGTCCCGAACCCGCATGTCAAGGAGTCCGGGGTCTCCTCGGCCTCTAGGTGGCCTACGGGGGGGACTAATCCCCCCCTCCGGGGATGGTCTCCGGAACCCCCGCTCTTTGGTCTTTGGGTGTCGCGGGGGTTCCTCCGACCATCCCCTCCGGGGTATGAAACGTCCCTCAGCCTTCGTCCGATCCATCGGCTCGAGCCCCTAAAAGGGTAAATACTCCATTTTAGTGGCTGTTTTGACTCACTCGTTGCGGTATAAAGTAGCCCTAAACTTTATCTGACCACTAATGCCGTAAAACTAACGTCTAACTTTTACTGAAAACAGTTTTAGTAGCTGCCGAAATATATATATATATATATAATATATATATATATATATAGTATATATATATATATATATATTATATATATATAATATATACTTATATATATATATATATATAATATATATATATATATATATATATATATATATATATATATATTATATATACTATATTATATAATATATATATATTATATTATAATAATTATATATATATATAATATATATTATATATATATAATATATATTATATATATAATAAATAATATATATATATATTATATATATATATTAAAGTTACTTACAAATTACAATTCATGGATAGTGTCTCTATATACCTTGCAGAAACTCGATTTAAATTTTTCTCCAACTCTTAATATTGAAATTTTTTTTAAACATTTCTCACATCTCTTTTGTTGCAAAATTAGGTTGAAATGTTCTAAAAAAAACTAGCATGCACCAATCGTTTTGGCATATATCAAATAAATCACTTACAATCATTTGTAAACTTTGCGCTGACAACTTCACTTTGCAAAATGCACCAAATTGGCATCACTGGTTTTGTATTTTATCAGATCTAAAATACAAATAATCGATTTACAACTAATCGATTTAATATTACAAAATAAATGTATTGTTAAATCCCATAAAATATCGACTGGACTTAGTTTTTATTTTTGTGCTGCCGAAATGTAAAATTAAGCCTATATATATATATATATATATATATATATATATATATATATATATATAATATATTATATATAATATATATATATATATATATATATATATATATATAAAGAGCAATGAAAGTCAAAGCATCAAATTATTTGTAGGCAAAGAGATTACAAGTGATTCAGATACTAATCTTTTCTGATAAATGTCAACTTTCAATCATATTTCTCAAAATGTATGTTTTGTCACTTTTAACCCTTTGCTTCTGACACCTTTTTTTATATGTTATAATGTCATGACTGCAGAGCTGGCAAACGTTTTGTAGAGCTCTTCAACTCTAGC
>JABUQX010001191.1:12500-15000 GCA_015478945.1 Trachelipus rathkii
ATATATATATATATATATATATATATTATATATATATATATAAGGAATGGAGAGAGTGGTGTAACAAAATTTTAACAAATACTGTATATTAAACTTTTCACCTTAGTAATATTGAGTGCTGTACTGGTTACAGAATGACTGATACCACTTATTGATACTAGTTTTATTACACTTAAGCACAGTATTTTTAAAATAGTTTTATAACAAAAGTGATACAAAAAAAATGGAGTGGGAGGGGAGAGGAGTTGCTATTCTGATGAGTGATCTGTAGCATAGAGCTATGGTGAGCTTTGGGTGTGGGTGTTAGAATATTAATGATTAAATTTAAATTTAAGATGGTTAAAGTGTGTGTGTGGCATTATATGGATCATATGAGGATGATATTAAAGAGAGTGAAATGTATATACTTTCTGAAATGATCTCAATAATGTTTTGGATGGAGTGAGTGGGGGGCTGCAGAGTGGATGTGTTAGGTGACTAACTGATGGATAGGTGATCAAATGAGGAATGGGATAAAGGTGTCTTTGGGGTAGCAGGAGAGAATGAGAATGGTACTAGGGTGATTAATTTTTGTGCTATGAGAGAAATGTGCATGTCTTACTTTTTTCAAACATAAGATTGTCTATAAGTAGCCTATACAAGAATGAGAAAGGGAAGAGATGGTGATGAAGTTAAAAGTATGGTTGAATTTGTGCTGATGAAGGAGGCATTTAAGTATGTGGTGGATGTTAAATCAGTGAGGAGGTTGGGGATGGGAACATCAGATCATTCATATTATTTTATGCAAAATTAGGTTAGTGGGGACTTGGATGAAGAAGAAAGAAGTGGAGAAAGTAAGATGTAACACAGAATAAATTGTGTTACATCTTACTTTCTCCACTTCTTTCCTCTTCATCCAAGTCCCCACTAACCTAATTTTGCATAAAACAATATGAATGATCTGATGTTCCCATCCCCAACCTCCTCACTGATTTAACATCCACCACATACTTAAATGCCTCCTTCATCAGCACAAATTCAACCATACTTTTAACTTCATCACCATCTCTTCCCTTTCTCATTCTTGTATAGGCTACTTATAGACAATCTTATGTTTGAAAAAAGTAAGACATGCACATTTCTCTCATAGCACAAAAATTAATCACCCTAGTACCATTCTCATTCTCTCATGCCTACCCAATTCCAGTTATTCCATTCCTCTTTGATCACCTTTCATCAGTTTGTCACCTAACACATCCACTCTGCAGCCCCCACTCACTCCATCCAAAACATTATTGAGATCATTTCAGAAAGTATATACATTTCACTCTCTTTAATATCATCCTCATATGATCCATATAATGCCACATACACACTTTAACCATCTTAAATTTAAATTTAATCATTAATATTCTAACACCCACACCCAAAGCTCACCATAGCTCTATGCTACAGATCACTCATCAGAATAGCAACTCCTTCTCTCCCCCTCCCACTCCATTTTTTTTGTATCACTTTTGTTATAAAACTATTTTAAAAATACTGTGCTTTAATGTAATAAAACTAGTATCAATAAGTGGTATCAGTCATTTTGTAACCAGTATAGCACTCAATATTTTACTATGGATGTAAGACCATGGAATTACAATGAAAAATAAAAATATGTGAGTACCAACAGCTTTTAAAAATGTTCAATATGAAATAATAGGTCTACAAATTTCATATTTATAATATTTCTCTATGGAAGTACTTATCAATTATAGCAACACCAGCTGATTTTCATAAAATTTACATGAAATGTTTGAAATAATCAGTAAAAGAAAGTTAAAAAAAAAGGTTCAAAAAATGAGCTTAAAAAATGTTATGAAGTGTCTAAATTTTATACTTCCAGCATATTTACTGCCAGATATTTTTTTTTTAATTTTTTGTACTCTTAAACATGATGACCCAAGCAATATTTTTTCAGCACTCACTGGTTAGGTGGTAAGGGGGGCTGAGCTCCCTGTAGATAAATACTTAAGTACCATGCATTCATTTATACTTAAAAATTAACATAAATGTCAATTCTTAACAATCTGGTAAAAATTCTATAATTCTACAAAAATAAACCATTCCTATAATAAACAGGTTATATATTATATATATATATATATTATATATATATATATATATATATATATATATATATATATATATATATATATATATATATATATATATATATATATATATATATATATATATAGACTAGCATTATAATATATAAGTTATTTTTCCCCAATTTCAGATAACTGTTTTTAATAATGCATACTATACTGGATTACTGGGGTATTGAAATTAATATCAAGAAAATTCCAATATATATATATATATATATAATATATATATATATTATCATATATATATATATATAATATATATATATATATATATTATTATATATATATATATATTATATTATATTATATATATATAATATAATATATAATGATATATATTGGGAATTGTGTGATACAATTTC
>JABUQX010001191.1:20000-28703 GCA_015478945.1 Trachelipus rathkii
AGTACATGCAAACAGTGAGAAAATTGCACATTGGACATATAACTATATTTCATAATTTGTTTATTTGCAAAGAAAATGTTATATTTTGGTTTAAACACTATACGAGAATGCCCAGAGTTAGTAGGGGTAGGAAAAGGAATCATGCGATAAGCGTTGTATACGTCATGATCAGAAAAAGGAATTAAAGTGACGATACTATAGGGAACAGTATCTAAAATAGTCCATGTGAAGGAAAGAAATTCATAGAAATTTTCTGGAGAGAAAGGGATGATAGTATCCAAATGAGTTCCTTGTAGACTTTCTAGAATGAAGGGTTTTAAATTCAAGAAGGAATATAATGTATAGGAAGTAGTCTTTTGATTTGCCAATAAGTAAGCATCTAATATATTATTTCTAAGTTCTAATAAATTTTGCATATATGTATTTAAAATAGAAAAGTAGGAATCTATCAAATTTATAGCATTAAAGAAGGAAAAAGCTAATTGTAGATTTTGAGTTTGATTTTTCAAATCATCTATAGATTGTGTCAATGAGGAGAGAGAATTTGTATTAGATTTCAATTGGTCTCTAAACCTTAAAAACAGGGAATTTACATTATCTGATTGCTCAGACAATACTGCTATTTGCTTCTGCAATGATTGGACATCATCATCCATAGCAGTTCCAAATAAAGAACGAAGGAATTTTCCACCGACGTCAAGTAAACCACGACGTTTTCTGGAAGTAGAGGAAGAGGAAGAATAAGAATTTATCCATGGATCATTCAAAAGAAAATTCAGTTGTTGCAAGGTATGAGAAGCATACCGATCTAAAATATCCATTTGATATACATAGATATGGTTATTTTGATTCCACAATGAACTATTGTAAGATATAGCAGAGATGTAAGATTGACGTTTAAAACGGTTTAAAGTGTACGTTCTTCTTTTAGGGATAGGAGTAGGAGGAAAATGATCGATAGAATTCAAAGGTCGCCAGGTATGTTCTTCTTTCGAATTAGGAATTGATGATTCAAAAGCATATATTTTCTTTCTAAAGAATGGTAAGAAAGATTCACATAAATTGGTGACATCAGTTTTGGAACTCAATAGTTGGGTATAAATTTCTCTAGAATTCCTTAAATCTACTCGTAGATCTAAGTATCCAGAAATGAATTTGACATTGCTGTCAAAATCCATGATGAGTCCAGGGTTAATCATTATAGCATTATCGGTTTTAGCATTAGAATAAGGAAAACTTAAACAAAAAGCAAAGCAAAAGCGAAGCATGATTAAATGGAATTGAGGAAGGATAGATAATGTCAACATCTGAAAAGGAAGAACATAACAATTAAGATAGATGAATATTTCATAACTATAATATATATCAACACGAAAAGCATACATATAACATCAATTAACTTTAAATGTAATGTAAACTTAGTTTAGTTTCATATTTTTCTATTTTCTTTTATTTTTCATTTTTATTCTATTTTCTTCATTTTTGTAAAAAGTTAGGTATAGACCTAAACATATAAAAGTATAAGAATACAAAACATATAAGAGTATACAGTATAACATATAATAGTATAGGATATAACACTTAAAGGATATGTACTTAGGTGTAACTTATGTACTAAAGGTATAGGATATAACACTGTGTAGGATATATACATATGTGTAACTTACGTACTAAAAGATCGAAATCACGCGCGTACACACGAAGTTCGATTTACTTACTTACTATTAATTCAAAATCGCGCGTAGAACACACGATGTAGATTGATTTCTTAAAACTAATTATATACAAAATTTACAATTTCATACTTACTTCAAGGAATCACCGTTGAATAAATATGAGATGAACACGAATTATATATGTGTGTTCTATGGGTAATAATTATATTGTTGATTTTGTATATGATTGATATGGTTTATGTTTCTTGGTTTAGGTATAGCTCCAGTGCTGGCAAAATCCGTACCACTGGGTGTAGGATTGACAGTAGTGGAGGTAGTAGAAGTTTGAGGTAAAATATTAGAAGAAGGAGTTTGTATATCCGTTATAGGAGTAGAATGGAAAGGGTGTAAAATGTTACGCACAGGATACACCTTTGTGAATAAGTAGGAGTAGAATAATCAAGAGTACTCGTGACTTTTGGTGAAGCTTCGGAGGTATTTGGTGAAAGCTTAGTGTAAATTCAGGAGGAATAATCTCTTGACTTTAAAGGTATGGAAGGGGAACATCTCTTGACTAAGAGGCAAGACAGGAGGAATGTCTACTGACTTAAAGAGTAAAGCAGAGGATTACTCTGGAGACATCCAGGGAAATTGTCTAATATATCGGAAACCAGATATACGAACGAACATTAGGATTTGGGAGTCGCAAGATATAGAATTAGGATCTATTGAATGAAAAGAATGGTGAATCAGGATTCAAAGGAGGAGGAGGTGCACTCGTCCTCGCATGACTGCGAAGTTCTGCATTGGAAAGTTGGCACGAGGACCTATCAATTGTGGTGAGGACGGTAGGAAGGGTCTATTCGTCTATCATCCTTAACGAAGGTTTCTTCAGGAGAAGAAGGAGAAGATTGGATGTTAGGATATTCATCATAATATTTAATAGGACTTCTAACACCTTGTTGTTGGTCTGGGGAAGAAGGTGAACTACTAGAAGAACGCCTAGAAAGAAGAGGAGAACTATGCATAGAGCTCTGACCAGACAAATTAGGCTGTGAGAAGGGAGAAGAAAGCTGCGGAGAGCTATAAGAAATATTCTTTCGTAAAGAATGTGTTAAATAAGGATTAAAACTTCCATTTGGATCTTGTGCCAAAGATGAATCGGATGGAACTCTTTGGGTTGTTTGTTGATGGGGAGTATGATGAACTATTCTTGGGGAAGACTGTACCGAAGGAGGTAACGAAGATTCAGGAGAGATAGGAGTTACATCTCTTTGATGTTGCTGTCCTCGGTATTGCTGTTGTTGTACTGGCGATAGCCGTTGTGGCACCTGGTGATGTTGCCGAACTCGGAGTTGTTGTTGTTGCAATGGTTGATGTTGCTGAACTCGGAGTTGTTGTTGTTGCACCTGGTGTTGTGGCTGGATCGGATGTTGCACAGCTTGTACTGGGGGTGGCAACGTATATTGTAGATCATACTCATCATCATCATCGTTGTCTGAATGAGTATCAGAAGAAGGGCCCCCTCCACGAGGACGAAGGCGTCGAGCAGGTGGAGGTTGGGGAGGCGGCTGGCGAAAACCACGCTGGACAGGTTTCGGGGGCAATGGAGGATTCCTTATAGGATCATAGGATTGCCAACTGGACGAAAGATTATTGTCCATGGTTTTAACAATTGGCATGGGAAGAATTTTTAAATTATCAACATGAGATTCAAATTCTCTATTTGTAACAAGACATCTGAGAAGATATTTGTTAAATTTAAGAACATTAACAACTAAGTAAGGACCGACCCATTTCTTGAACAGTTTCGGAGATAAGTGGGGAGGTTTTACAGCAAGTAGATAAACGTAATCGCCAACACGTATAGGACGTATAGGAGCCTTTGAGTGTTGTTGTTGGGCGATTCTGAATGTTTCTTTTTCCAGTTTTTGTCGAGCCAATTCGCGGATGGCAGCAGCTCTTTCAGCCATTTCCGCGTTAAAGTCATATAGATGATCCTTTAAAGGCTGTGTTTTGTTAACAAAAGGAGAAACATAGTCAGGGAGGTCGTAGGGTAGCCTACGAACATAAAAATGGACCAGAAAATGAGGAGTATTTCCAATAGAAGAGTTATAAGTAGAATTTAAGGAAATTTGCGCAAAAGCAATGTATTTTCCCCAATCGTCGTGCTGGGCAGAAACAAAATGACGCAAATAATCCTCAATACGTCTATTTTCTCTTTCCACAAGACTGTTGCTTTGAGGATGTCTGACGGCGACTGTGCGATTTTTAATATTCCATGTTTTGCAAACTTCGTTGAAAAATTCTGACGTGAACTTGGCACGGTAGGAAATTTTAAAGTAGTTTCGGCAACTACTTTACCATCTCTAGAAGCTACAGGGCATATTTCACAATATCTAGTGAGCGCATCCTTGAAAACTAGGATGTATTTAGCGCCTGTAATTTTACATTTTGGAAGTGGACCTATGGTATCTAAATGTACTCTAGAAAAAGGATAGAAAGGTAAAGGATAGGAGTTGATAGCAACTGGATGAGGTTTGGAACCTTTGACTTCAAGACAAGAAGTACATTGTTTACAGAAGAAAGAAATAAAAGTAGATATTCGAGGAAAGGTATATCTTTCCCTTATGCGATATTCAGTGCGTTCAGCACCTGGATATCCTGCAGAAAGTGTATGATTCAAAAATATAACAGTATATATGAGAGAATCTGGAACTTCAAGCAGATATTTGTTTTTAGGAGAAACCCAATAAAGTAAACCTTTGACTATAAGATGTGGGAGACAGCTGTCCGGGTTAGGAGAATTTTCAATATTGTTGATAATTTCCGATAGTCTAGGACAAGTACGCTGTTCCTGGAAAACAACATCATCTGTAAAAGTGTAAACTCTAGTGTCGGGAAAAGCTATTGGAACAGGGTTATGAACAAGAGCTATAGAAGGCTCTTCTGAATGATTTTGAAACTCTTTAAACCGAATGGCAGAAGTTTTGTGATCAGGATCGTCTTCATTAGAAGAAGAAAGGTGTCCAGTGTCAGGAACTGGGTGACGACTAAGATAATCAGGAATAATATTCAGTTTTCCCTCGATATGAACTATCTCTGGGTTGAAAGACTGAATTTTTAGATTCCACCTTTCTAGACGACCAGCTAATTGTTTATGTCTGAAAAGGTGTACTAATGCGGAATGATCCGTGTAAATTTTAAGAGGATAACCAAATATGATAGTTCTAAATTTGGTTAAAGCGTGTACTATAGCCAAGCTTCCTTTCTCGTGTTGTGCTATAGTTGTTTCAGCTTTACACTTAGCATTTTTGGAGTGAACCTAGAGGTTTTTCTTTCCATTCTCTCATTATCTGAGGCTAATCCAGCGCCTATACCGAAATCAAAGCCATCTGTGCTTAAATCGAACTGTTTTAGAGTAATCAGGAAAGAGAGAGCAGGATTAAAAGTAAAAACTTCTTTAACGAGTCATAAGCAGACTGTTTATTCGATTTGCCACAGAAATGGAACATTCTTCTTTAGAGCCAAATAAGGGGTTGCACAAGAGAAGAGTAGTCGCGGTTAATCATGTTTGGAAGAAAATAATTAAAGAACCGAGGATAGAACGGACATCAGACCACATTCTGAGGCATTTTAAATCCTTTAATAGATTCCAATTTTAACCGGGTCAAGGGGATCGCCCTTTTCACTGATTTTTAAAACCCAAAGAAAGTGACACTACTTTTAAAGAAAGAAATTTATTTTTCAAGCTTTATTTTTTAAGTGAGCGTTGTTAAAGCATTAAAAACCTTTGTAAGATGTGTATAATGTGAAGGAAATATCTTTACTGATATGAGAATATCATCAATAAAAAGTAAACAAACGACGCCTAGCAAGCCGGAGAGTGCCATTTCCATTGTACGGCTGAAAACGGACGGTGAGTTTGCGCGCACCTTGGGGCATAATTCTCATTTGCCAATGCCCTCGAGAAGTGGAGAAAGCAGTGTAGGGACGAGACGTTGGTTCGCATTCTAAGTGACTGAAGCCCGAGAGTAAATCAATCGTGCTAAAAACGCGTGCTGACCCTATAAGGGACAAGGATTCTGCAATGTTAGGCAGCGGATACCTGTCCGGAACTGTGAATGAATTCAACTTCCGGTAATCCACTACTACTCTCATTTTTCCACCGCTCTTTTTAGGAATTAAAAGTAAAGGGGAATTATTAGGAGAAATACTAGGTTCTATGTATCCTTTTTCCAAGCTGTCTTCTACCCATTCGTCTATGGCCTCCATGTACTTATGGGGTAATTTATATGGACGGGTATACACATAGTCCGGACTGCCTTCCATGAGTTTAATAGAAAATTTGTTTAAAGGGCAGACTCCTACTGGATCATCTGCTAAAGCAATAGTGTTTCTATTTTTAACTAAGAAAGAAAGCATGTCTTCAAGTTGTGAAGGATTATTTAAAACATATTTGTTTGAATCCTTACTGGATTCAGAGAGTAAAATTTCTCTGTAAACTTCCCGGATTTGTGCATCGGAAAGACCCTTAGAAGCAGTGACCGTGTTAATGTCGTATGGTTCTGTGGTTTTGTAAAGAAGCGGAGAAGCTGTAGTAAGTAGGCAGTGATTGTCGAAAGTAACTGTATCTGCACCTAAGTTTACTAGTTCTAACAAAATATTGCCTTTATGGCAAGTAGAAAGAGTGTTTCCAAAGAAAAGTGTACCTGTGGAAAGATAATCACTTTTGCTTTCCAGTAATGAGTGCTAAGTTCTCTGGAGGAGATGCACCAATGTTGGACTGTACAGAAACAGGAAGAATATACCGTGAATAAGGTAAAATTTCTAAGTCCGAAATAGTATATACATTATAAGAAAGGGAGTCGTCTATGACAACATTCAGGCTTTCTGTAATTGTGTCCGAGTAAGGTATCTGCATCTGGTGCGACGAGGTGGAAGAAGAATTAATTTCAATTGGGCTACTATCAAGTAATTCCGCGTATCTGGTCGTGTGCGACGAAGATAAGGAAGGATGTGAAATTGTATTAATCTCCTGTAAAGAATTAGGAAGGGTATTAAAAGAATTAGAAGAATAGTGAGTAGGTTCAGAAGGGTGTTTAAAAGTGTATCCATAATTGTGTATGGGAGTTTTACTTCTCTCTGTCGGGTGGAAGCGTACTCGCTTACTATTATTGTACTGACTAAACAATTTCTTCTGATGCTGTACTACTTCTTCAGCAGTTAAACCTTTTTCCATATTATCTATATTATCCATCTCATCCGAAAGGGATGAATAATAATTAGTATGTTCCAAGGTAGGAACTACGGAACGACACCGACTCCCTGGAGAGTTATACTGCTCATTATTTATACTCATTGATGTCTGAAAAGAATCCGACCTAGGACTAGGATAGCTTGTGACAGGACGCTCAATTAAATTATGAGGCAGTGGTGCTCCTTTACGAGGTGACACCTGGGTGGTTCTATTAGGCATGCAAGTGCTGTGAAGTAATGGCACTGCGGTGCTCATGTTTAATTTACCTTCTGGTGTATTAAATTGAGACTTACTAGCAGGAGTCGCAGTATTCCGCTCACGGCTAAACAGCGGTGCTTGGTGCGGAGAAAATACTGCGGTGCTTCGGCTATAGCTACCACTTGGTGATATAGGCGAAGGTGGATAAACCCTATTTGGAGGAGCTACTGCGGTGCTCCGACTATTAACTCTACGATTTCCCATAGTGGGAGCAGGAGTGGTCATGCAGCCTCTGCTATAAGAGGAGCGAATATATTCTCCTGTATAAGGAGTTTGAGAAGTCAAGCAGCCTCCGGGGGAGGAGCGATACGGTTTGTTCAAGCAGCCTCCGGGGGAGGAGCGATACAAGGGTATAGGATTATCTCCGGTACTGACGGAGGTTCTACACGTGGGGTGGCTGCTCCTAGTGTAAGGAGAGACCCTAATTGGAGATTGGGAAGAATACGTACCGGTACTGACAGCAGTATTTCCATCTCTTATTGCATTACTGACTGAACTTAATACATCCCTATTATAACTTACCTTATATGTAGGTTCTATGTCCTTTCGTGGAGGCGTAGACTTAAGAGCCTGACTATAAGACCTGTCTGTACCTATTATTGTACCTCTGTGGTGTGGAAAACATTTGGAGATGTTTAAAAAAGAGGAGCACCCTTCGTGCTCTTGTACCCTTTTCTTATTAATTTTAACGGAATCTCTTTAGTTCCACCATTACTATCGGCAAAATAGACACTATCTCGTCTTATGTTTATCATAAGAGGCAAAATTTTTAGAATGTCGGTTCCTATTAAAACATCTAAAGGAAACGACGTAGAGTCTGGAACCACGTAGAAGTTACAATTAAATGCTTTACCACCTATTATAACATGCAATTCTGCTCTTCCTTGTATTACTAATTCCTGCCCAGATATGGACCGTAATGAAACATCAGGCTTATGTAAAATGGGATTATCTGTAAATTCTGCCTTATTACAAAATCTACGGAAGAGACCCTCCTTAATTATAGAGCGCGAAGCTCCGCAATCTAAGAGCCCTGACGTTTCAATCCTATGACTGAAATTGTGAGTAAGTTGAAAAGGAAGACCATATAAAACTCCTGGTTTCATATGATTAGAAGTGGTAAGTATGTAAGAAGATGGTAAGGAAGGAGTGTCTTCTATTAGAAAGGACATAGGGGAATCTATAGCGTTTATACTATCGACTCCGAGAGAGGTGGGGCAGTTATGAGTTGAAGTCAAATTCATAAATTTTCAGAGTGTGTGTAATAAGATTGAACTTGTTCAACAGAATAAGGAGTGTAATTTTCATAGGAGGACACAGGTTGGTCCTGAGAAGGAGGATAAGCAGCAGCTTCGTCCATAGCTCCTACATGCTGATGCATGTAGCGGCCGGAGCTATGTACTGGAGCTGAAAAAGGACGTTGAGAGAGAGGGTTGGACGTATACACATTACGAGGGACATAGGACGCAGAAGGTTTATACATGGGACGTTGTACGTTTACAGAAGAAGGAAAGGTACGTGAAGGATAGT
>JABUQX010001192.1:0-7500 GCA_015478945.1 Trachelipus rathkii
AGATTTTGACCATATAAACACCCAACTGTAGCTTTTTTTTTTTACTCGAAACGTGGTTTTTGGGTGTTTTCCTTTGACTGTAGTCATCTCTTTCAGATTTTCAAATTTTTCAAAATCATGTTTTGTTGATCATTTATGTTGTCGTATAATTCCAGGAATTATTTTGAAAATGGTAAAATCCGCTTGAAATATGGATAGATAGGTCCATTACCTACAATAGTCAAAGAGGATTTTCGATTTTTTTTTAGTTTTGTGCTCAGCATTGTCCATTTCCAAACCACTTTTTTTGAAATTTTGGAATTAGAAAATTTGCAACTAATTTTTTTCTATTCGTGGGAGTGGAATGAAATTTTCAGGGTTATATGTATCGTGGGCGAGGCACATTTTTTTTATACTTGATAATTTCTTTGTATATGCAATAGTTTGAATTTATTCTTGGAACAAATTTAAAAAAAAAAAAGTTTGAAATTTTTTTAGAAATTTTCTTTTGAGTATAAAAAAAATTATTTAAGGTAAAAACTATGCATCCTCGCGACTATAAGCCTTGAAATTTGATGTTGATCGGGATGAGTAGAAAAATATATAAGTTTTTCACTTTTTCAAAAATTCAAAAGTTTGAAAAGTGAAATATTGGATATATTTTTTTAATACCTGTCGATCAACATCATTTTCAGGGCTTGTATATGGGCGAGTTGCATCTTTTTTACTTATATATAATTATTATATATATATATATATATATATATATATATATATATATATATATGATATATTATATATATATATATATATATATTTATATATATATATATATTATATATTAATATATATATATATATATATTAATATATATATATTATTATATATATATTATATATATATTTATATATATAATAGTATATATATATATATATATATATATATATAAATAATATACTATATTATATATGATATATATATATTATATATATATATATAGTATATATATATATATATATATATATATTATATATATAGATGATATATGTATATATATATATATTATATATATATACTATTATTATATAGTATATATATATATATAATATATATATATACATATGTTAAATTATGTATTTTTCATATTTAATATATATAATTAGTTTGTTTTGCTTGCTCTTCGCAATTATGGGCCCTTTACCTGCGTGGGCCCCCCCGCACCGCGGGGTCTGCAGGGGGCCGTTAGTTACGTGCCCCTGACTAAAGCAGTAAATCAGTAAATCAGTAAATCAAATCACCCTCTCCAATCTTCCACCTAACTGTGATCTACTGTTATTGATCTTATTGATTATTGATATAACTGATTCTGTAATAATTTGTATAACCCATATATATAAATTTTTTATTTCTTTTTGTGTTTTCAAACTTTAAAATTGCATTTTTAAAAATAACATACAATTCTCAGCACATCAGTCAATCAAAACCACCCTAACTCCCTCAGCCTCTCCTAATTGTTATGACCTATTGATCTATTGTTTCATGTCACATTTTCAAGTATCCATTTTGGATAAACATAGCATAAAATCAAGTTCTTTGTACACTGATCATCGAAATATATGCTAACTGTAACAAAGTTTTCAACATTAATATAGGCTTGCATAGCATCATCTGACCTAAGAATATAATGGTAACGAACAAACTACACACTTAAACACGAATAACCTCTTAAAATTTAACGAGTTCACACTTAACAGTAAAGTAAACTAACATAGCATATAAAAACGTAAACTATTCCCCACTTTGTCAAGCATATTTCAAAAAAAAAAAAGGCAATTTTTTCATTAAAATTGTAATATGGGAAAAGATTTTTTAATATTTGTTATTATCATACATACCAAACGAATATTGCTACCTACAACGTTTTTTAGCATTAACAGTTAATATTTAACAAAAATTTATCATAACCTTACCTAACTGTCATAATTCCCAACGAATAATTGCAAACATAAAGTTTTATCCAAACATAATATAAAAATAAGTTCTATGAATAAAATATCATAGTAAAGTGTAATAGTTTACTGATCCTAAAGCAGTAAATCGGTAAATCAAACCACCCTAACCTCCCTCCCCTCCTCCCACCATCCAATGATCTATTGATCTATTGTTTCATGTCACATTTCGAGTTATCATTTTGGATAACATAGCATAAAATCAAGTTCTTTATACACTGTGATCAACGATATCTGCTAACTGTAATAAAGTTTTCAATATCATAATAAAGCTTAGCAGCATACTCTGAATAAGAATATAACGTACAACGACAAACTAACACACCTTAAGCACGAATAAACTGTTAACATTAACAAAGTTCCACACTTAACAACAGTAAAGTAACTAACATAACATACAAAAGTGTAACCTATTCCCACTTTTTCAAGCATATCTCTGACATAGCAAATGTTAATTTTACATTAACATGGTAATATTTAACAAAAATTTTTCACAACCTTGTCTAATTATCATACATACCAACAAATATATACCAACGTAACAATGTTTTCACATTAACATAGTAATATTTAACAAAAATTTATCATAATCTTACATAACTATCATAATTCCCAACGAATAATTGCAAACATAGCAAAGTTTTATCCAAAAATAACATAAAAATAAGTTCTTTGAATAAAATATCATCCCGAAGGAGGGGGTGTAAGTTCGGGTTGTGCCCTTAAGTATCGCTTACACCACCTCCTTCGGGATACCCCGACATGGGTCTTTATTCATCTCTGGGGTGATCTCCGAGTAGTTGGGACTCATCGTTGAAAATTGTTCGGTTATGTATAGTAAAGCTTGAGATTATGTTGCTGAGTGAGCGCATTCGTGAAAGCCTTTGTATAAACATGAAAGTAACCTTAATGATATGCCTACCGTGTAAATCTAACGACTCGAAGGTATTGCGTGATATTTCGAAAGGTAGGATAGGTTAAGTTGTTAGCGTTTTTTCGTTGATCTGCATAATCGATAGGTTATTTTATGATGTTTGACAGAGAATTTTGCTAATGTCCACGTTTATTCATAGTTCAAAATGATGTTATATTTGATATGCGAGGCACTTTGATGAATATGGTATCAATTCATAGTTCAAGATGCGGGTATCTTTGATAGTTTGGACACTTTGTTAAGGAATTTTGTTAGATAATACTGCTTTAGCGGCTGATGATAAGATTGAAAAGCAGGGATAGGTTGAGTTTTGCTGTGTAATGAAGGGGTAGGATGAGAAACTTATTCAAAGCTCAAATGTTAATGTCTTATGTCGTAGTTCCAAAATGTTAGTATCTATTGTAGGTTTTCCCCATTGTAAGTGTTAGATATGTTAGGCTATGTTTAATTTCTGTTACGTTTTGTTAAATATTACTATGACAATGTGAAATTAACACTGATTTGTTAGAGAAATGATAAGTTTCGTAAGATCTTACTGTGTCAACTGGTGATGATGTGTTAGAAACATAGGCTTAGGTTAAGTTTTTGTGGAGTAATGTTAGGGTTTTCCCGAGAATTTTGCTAATGTCTACGTTTATTCAATAGTTCAAATGACGTTATATTTGATATGAGTGAAACTTTGATGAAGGTAGTTCAATTCATAGTTCAAGATTTGGGTATCTTTTAATTGGTCACTTTGTTAAGGGATTTTGTTTAGATAATACAGCTTTAGCTGTTGCTTGATATGTTGAAAAGTGGGGATACATTGAGTTTGTATGTCTGTTAGCTACTTTAACCTTTGATAAGTAGGGAAATTTGTGAATGTTAGCAAGATTATTCATCGTGAGATTGGTCTTAGAATTGTTTTGTATATTAATATTTTAGTTCAGGTTATGATATGTTAGCTTTATTGATGTGAAATAACTTTGTTACTTAGCATTATTCGTTGGTCTGTATGATAATTAGGTAAGGTTATGATTAAATTTTATTAAATATTACAATGTTAAGGTAATAAAACAATGATATATTACAGATATGGTTGAAAAAGTGTGAATAGTTTTCATTCTGTATGCCATGTCAGTTACTTTACTGTTGTTAAGTATAGAACTTTGTTAATGTTGGCTGTTTATTCGTGCTTAAAGTATGGTAGGTTTGTCGTTGTACATTATATTCTTAGTTCTGGTTTAACATGTTAGCTTTATTGATGTTAAAACTTTGTTACGTTAGCACATATATTTGTTGGTCAGTACATAAAGAACTTATTTTTATGTTATGTTTATCATAAATGATACTCGATATATGACTTGAATCAATAGATCAATAGATCATGGAGGGAGGGTGGGAGGGGAGTGGATTTGCTGGTGGTTTGATTTACTGATTTATTGATTTACTGCTTTAAAATCAGTAAACTATTACACTTTACTATGATATTTTATTCAAAGAGCTTATTTTGATGTTATGTTTGGATAAACCATTGCTATTTTTATGCTATGTTCGGATTAATCTTTGTTATGTTTGCACTTATTCGTTGGGGATTATGATTGTTAGGTAAGGTTATGATGAATTTTTGTTAGATATTACTATATTAATGTAAAAAACTTTGTTAAGATAGCATATATTCGTTAGTCAGTATGATAATTATACTGGGTTATGATAAATTTATGTTAAATATCACCAAGTTAATGTAAAATTAATATTGATATGTTAGAGATATGCTTGAAAAAAGTGTGAATAGGTTACGTTTTGTACGCTATGTTAGTTACTTTACCGTTGTTAAGTATGGAACTTTGTTAGAGTTAGTAGTTTATTCAGGCGTAAGGTGTGTTAGGTTTGTCGTTGTAAACTATATTCTTAGTTCAGGTTATGCTATGTTAGCTTTATTAAGGCGAAAACTTTGTTACGATAGCATATATTCGTTGGTTAGTATATTAAAGAACTTATTTTTATGCTATGTTTATCCGAAATGATACTCGAAATGTGACCTGAATCAATAGATCATAGATCAATAGATCAATAGATCATTGATGGGTGGGAGGGAGGGGTGGGGAGGGGCGAATGATTTTATTTACTGATTTACTGATTTACTGTTTTATAATCAGTAAACTATTACACTTTACTATGATATTTTAATCAAAGAACTTATTTTTATGTTTGGGTAAAACTTTGTTATGTTTGCAATTATTCGTTTTGATTTATGATAGTTAGTTAAGGTTATGATAATTTTTTTTTTAAATATTGCTATGATAATGTAAAAACATTGTTACGTTAGTATATATTTGTTGGTATGCATGATAACTAGACAAGGTTGTGATAAATTTTTGTTAAATATTACCATGTTAATGTAAAATTAACATTGCTATGTCAGAGATATGCTTGACAAAGTGGGAATAGGTTACACTTTTGTATGCTATGTTAGTTACTTTATTGTTGTTAAGTGTGGAACTTTGTTAATGTTAGCAGTTTATTCGTGCTTAAGGTGTGTTAGGTTTGTCTTTGTACATTATATTTTTAGTTCAGTACACTGATTTATTAATGTGAAAACTTTGTTACCTTAGCATATATTCGTTGATCAGTGTATAAAGAATTTGATTTTATGCTATGTTTATCCAATGATACTCGAAAATGTGACATGAAACAATAGATTAATAGATCATAGGATGTTAGGAGGAGGGGCTGAGGGGAGGTTAGTGGGTTTGATTTACCGATTTACTGATTTATTGCTTTAGGATCAGTAAACTATTATGTTTGCAATCATTCGTTGGGAATTATGATAGTTAGGTAAGGTTATGATAAATTTTTTGTTAAATATTACTATGATAATGTAAAAACTTTGTTACGTTAGCATATATTCGTTGGTATGTATGATAATTAGACAAGGTTATGACAAATTTTTGTTAAATATTACCATGTTAATGTATAATTAACATTGCTATGTCAGAGATATGCTTGACAAAGTGGTAATAGGTTACTTTTTTATATGCTATGTTAGTTACTTTACTGTTGTTAGGTGTGGAACTTTGTTAATGTTAGCAGTTTATTCGTGCTTAAGGTGTGTTAGGTTTGTCGTTGCACATTATATTCTTAGTTCAGATCAATAGGGTATGTAAAACATAACAATTTTAATAAAAATATGACTTGAATCAGTAGATCAATAGATCAATAGATCATGGAGGAGTGGGGAGGGTAGGGTAGGTGGTTTGATTTACTGATTTTCTGATTTACTTCTTTAGGGTATGCAAAACATAACAATTTTAATAAAAATATGTCTTGAATCAATAGATCAATAGCTCAATAGATCATGGAGGGGTGGGGAGGGTAGGGTAGGTGGTTTGATTTACTGATTTACTGATTTACTGCATTAGGGTATGTAAAAACGTAAATTTGTAAGGTATAAACATAAAAAGCCTTTTTTTATTTTTTTTTTTATTTTACGAACTTACAATCCTCATTTTCGAAATCTACAGACCCGATAACATATATAAGGACACCAACATTGTTGTTATACGAATGTTTATTAACTCAGCACTGCACCGGCTCCAGCACCGGTGTCGGTACTGACTCAGACTCCTCTGACTCAGACTCCTTCTCCAACTTTTTTCCTACTCTGACTACGAATCTGACTCTTTTCTTCACTTCTCTTATGTATTACGACTATTTCTTAGGGGGACCCCCCTCTGTGGGGTCCCCAGACACCCTTTATGAACTTTTAACCCTTATATTTGAGATCTACGTGTCCGATAACATATATAAAGACACCAATATCGTATTATTATACAAATATTTACTAACCCAGCACCGCACCGGAACCAGCACCGGTGCCGATGCCCACTTTTCTGATTCCGATTCCAACTCTTTCCAGAAATCCGCCTCAGAATCCTTTCTCCAAATTTCAACCTTCTACGAACATTTCGATTTTAGGGGCGGCGCCCCCTTCGGGGGCGCACGGGGACGTAACCGCGTATACAACGAGGTTACGACACCACCTAGCGCGCTTCCAAATTTTCGCTCGATACGATAAGCTTGACCATGATAGATATATATGTGAATAATAATAATAATAATAATAATAATAATAAATAATAATAATAATAATAATATAATAATAATAATAATAATAATAATAATAATAATAATAATAATAATAATAATAATAATAAAATAAAAAAATAATAAAATAATAATAAAATAAATAATAATAATAATAATAATAATAATAAATATAATAATAATAAATAAACATAAAATGAAAATAAATAAAGAAATAAATAATAATAAGAAGAATAATAATGATAATAAATAAATAAAAATAAAAGTAATAATAATAATAATAATAATAATAATAATAATAATAATAATAATAATAATAATAATAATAATAATAATAATAATAATAATAATAATAATAATAATAATAATAATAAAAATAAAATTAAAAAATTACACCGAAATACGATAACAAACGCGCCGTTATCTGTAAACACGCCGCGTTAACAGCTATCAAACGTGCCGCTTATAAGAACGCTCAGAGACCGTCGTGAC